>CAVNYN010219675.1:0-113855 GCA_963692815.1 Nyctanthes arbor-tristis
TTTTATCTTTATGATTTGTTTTGCTTTATGAAGGTGAACACATCCTTCTTTTGTGGGAATTTTAATGCAAAATGAGCTGAAGAAGGATTAACTATGGCTAAGTCTTACTATTAAATATTACAAAGGATTTAGTGGTTTGAAATTAAACTATATCATGAAATTCAAGCCTGGTTTTGCTGGGTATTTTGGTGCAAAAAAATGGGTGAAAAAGATTATGGATAAATCTGTTATTAATAATCATTATCTAAATTTAGGAATTCAAAGTATACTTTTAGGAAATCACCTAACTTCTGTGCATATCAAGTACGTATCATCTATGTAGCAAAAGTGTGTTATGCAATTTAACTCTATTCTCCTACCCCTTTCCTCTTGAATCAGTAGGTTAGTAGCTTATATATAGGGACTATACAATTGTTATACTTTAGTAGCATGCTTGAAATGATGGTTCTAATTTTTAATATTGAAATTGAAAATAACAATTTTTTTGCCATATTTTTCTAATTTTTTTTAATTATTTGATTCTTGAATTATACTGCTTACACTACGAATTCAATTTGATGCAAGTTCCAATTTGACATATGGGATACAATAAACTTCATGCTTGAATACTATTGAGAGACTTATTGGTATGTTGTTTAATGTAGTTAGCTGCCTTTACAAGCTGTTTAATTTGTTTTTAAAAAAAAAGTCAGTATACTATCTTGCCTTTCATTAAGTTAGAAAATATATGAAGGCTAGGTTTTTTTTTTTTTTTTTTTCTGAGCAGCCAATAGGTTTCATTCTATGTATATCTATGCGCCCAAGTTCAATATATTTATATTTAGCTATTAACTCTTTGATGTCATAAATTCATTTGGAATGCTTTGAACTTAATGTACAGGGATACAATTTTGTGTTTGTAATTGCAATAAATGTGAGATTGCAATGTGAATGATGACAAACTTTGGCTGAGTGATATATGGATGATGCCCAACATTTATTTTTAATTTTTTTTTAAAAGTTGATCTATAGGGGCGACAAAAGGCATCCCCATAGATCAAATTTTAAAAAACAAAACTCCAGTTTGGAGCGACGTTTCGTTCCTATAGGGACACTTACAGGGACGACATGTCGTCCCAATAAGGCCAGAATCTAGAGGGGCGACAAAGTCGCTCCAATTAGTCAAGTGCAGCGGCCCAATAGGGACGACCTATGAGGGACGACTTTGTCGTGCCAATAATGTTTTTGGCGCGATTTTGGCATTTATAGAGGCGATTGCTCGCGCCAATTTTGACTATTTCTTGTAGTGATTGCAGAATGCGATGGGCACTAAGCTAAATTTTAGCACAGCCTACCACCCTCAGACAGATGAACAATCTAAAAGAACTATCTAGATATTGGAGGACATGCCGAGAACATGTATTTTGGATCCGGATGGTAGTTGGCAAACTCATTTACCTTTTTTCCAGGAAAACATCATCATGGCCGCATATGAAGCTCTACATGGCCGTCGATGCTATTTACCAATTTATTGGGACGAAGTCGGCGAGAGGAACATGCTGGGGCCAGAGTTGGTCAAGAAAATGGTTCAAGCAATTAAGAAGACCAAGGCAATGATTAAGATTGCACAAGGCTGATAGAAAAGCTATGCTGATCAGAAAAGGAAAAACATGGATTTTGAGGTCGGAGAAAAGGTTATTCTCAAAGTGGCACCAATGAAGGGTGTACTTCATTTCAAAAAAGAGTTGGAGACATGGCATACTATTTGGCATTACCTCTAGAACTTTCGGCAGGGCGTAATGTGTTCCATGTGTCCATGTTGAGGAAGTATGTTCCCAACCTGGGTCACGTTGTGAACGCGGACTCAGTTAAGGCACAGGAAGATCTGATCTATGATGAAGCTCCGACGGCCATACTTGACAGAAATGTGGCTATTTTGAGGAATCATGAGGTTCCATTGGTTAAGATCTGTGGGACAGCCACAGTAGCAATGAGGCTACATGGGAAAGGGAAGCAGATAGACTGGAGAAATATCGAGAGTTAATAGAACAAGTAAACTAAATTTCGAGGACGAAATTAAATTGAGTAGAATGCGACCTGAATTTTCGTAAATGAAATTACTATTT
This sequence comes from Nyctanthes arbor-tristis, assembly GCA_963692815.1. Classification (NCBI taxonomy): domain Eukaryota; kingdom Viridiplantae; phylum Streptophyta; class Magnoliopsida; order Lamiales; family Oleaceae; genus Nyctanthes; species Nyctanthes arbor-tristis. Next base: position 2,106 of record CAVNYN010219675.1, read on the forward strand.
TTAAAGATTTTAAGAATTTTTAGCGTGTCACTACCACCCTAATTTGTTATTTTAATGTTGGTCACGATAAAAGTTTTAAAGAATTTGTGTCTCTCGTCTAATTTACTTTAAAGGAAAACGCGAGTTTGTAATTAATTGGATTTTGTTTTAAGATACGGTTTGAGTCCAATTATTTATATATATTTGCGTACGATGAATTTTCATTGTAGTTCCATTCGAAATCAAGACATTCTTTTCATATTGGATAATTTTGTCTTATTTTCTAAAAACCATATGGAGTCCATTTTTAAGGTCAAATCTTAAGTCCAAGCTTTAATTTTTCTTTAAGCCCAAATTGTGTTTCTTTTATATTCAAAGCCCAAATAATTGCAAAGCCCAGTTTTGAGAAGTTGACCCATTTTTGTTTACTAAGTTAAACTTAGCCAAACAGGCCTTAAACCAGGTCCATCAATTTTTTGACTCTAACTAAAAGTATCGTTGTGCATCCTATTTTCCCAGATTCTACGCAATCCATTTTTTCCCATGATTTTATCCCATGTTTCCCTATCTCTCCCATGATCCTTAAAAACAATCAGCAAGGTTTTGTTCCATTTCATCTATTGTACTTATAACATCTCATTCAACAGCAATTCCACTCCACAAACCAACAAACACTCACGAATCTAAAAAATTTTACTACCACACACAATTCACAATACCAAAATATTCAGCCATTTCACTCACACACTTTACGTACATAAACCAATATATTTCAATACATTCATTCACAGCACCCACTGTCATACATTCAAAAACACCCATAGCAAGCTATACACTCACGATTCAGTATATATTTGTATGTGCACACACGCTCTCATTCTCTGTCACTCACACCTAGGGATGACAGAATGAACCTGGAAACCCGAACCTAACGGGGCCTTGCCCCGAATTCCTAACAGGGCGGGGACGGGTTTTGGCCTCCCCGCCCCGAAACCCGAACTCCTGACGGGGCCTTGCCCCGAATTCCTAACAGGGCGGGGAAGGGTTTTGGCCTTCCCGCCCCAAAAACCCGAACTTTTATTAAATTAGTATTTAATTAAAAAAATTAGTTAGCAATCAATTTGAGTTTGGATCCCGTATCTCTTGGACACCCAATCCCCTAACTCACACACTTACACCACCGGCACCTGCCCCTATCATGTCAATTTATTTCCGCCATAATTATAATATTTAAAACTCGAAGCTAAATCACATGAAAAAAATTAAAACAGCAGCGGGCGCAAATGACAAATCATTTGGGGATCTCATTTCTCTTCAGTCAAAATTCAGAAAACCCTAATTGCTCCCTCTCATTTGCTCTTCCAGCTACCGACTGCCCCCTTGTCTCACATTCTGACGACCACGATGTCGAGCGGTCGAGTATTGTCGACTTCTTCTCCTCTCAATGAAGACAGGGTAAAGGAAAGGTTTCCATTTCCATCTCTACATATAGAGAAACACATTTATAAAATATGGAATTAGTTTAGTTTTTAGATTTTTTTCCCCTTTTTTGGGTATAAAATTTATTTGCACCATGCAAAAACAAAATCTTGGCTTTTTGTTTCCTTCCAACATATAGTGCCAGATGTTGACCTTTTATATCCAAATATGTAGAATCTGTGTTTCTTCCGTAGGTTTGTTTTAATTGTTTGATTTAATGTGTTTCTTATCTTTTACTATCTTATAATCAATTAAAACATCAATCTATGTTAATTTTTCTCGATGAGTACAAAGCTTTCGAATTGCATTTGCAATATTGCTGTTTCGGATTAGGGACTTTTGGTGGTTATTTACTTTCAGATTTTTTTATCTGATTTTTGGAATGGGCTTCGAAAAAAATATGTAAATTTCACGTAGTACATTTCCCTTCTCTTGATTCACTCTTACTTGCTGCTTCTGCAATTTATCAACTGTGTTCCATCATTTACCACTTAATTCTTGTGCATACTTATTCAAATGCTCAATTTAACAGTTAATCAATTTTATGTACAGCAACTATAGACGCAGATTGTCTTAGTAGTTTTATTAAGTACTCAAATCATTAATAAGTTGAACTAATCAATTAATAGCAAAATATCATCAGTATATTAGTATATTGTAAATGTATTATTGTATAGGATTCAGTGATTACTGGGTAGTGCACAAATATTGAAGATGATGAAGAGTGAAGGAACTTTTTGGAGTACAATTTTAATATTGTTCTTTTAAGGTGTAATTTTAAATGTTTATTGTTGGTAAGGTTTGAATTCGAACTTAGAATATTTGTTGTGTTGTGTAATTGAATGTTTGGTTTAAGTGTATGAATCCTTGTTTTTCTTCAATGTGTGTGTATACGGTCTGTTAACGGGATTTTACAATCCCTGACCCCAACCCGAACCGCTTCGATTCAAACGGGGATCAAGGCGGGGATGGGGTGGGGTAAATGTTAACGAGGGTGGAGACATGGGTACTAAAACCAGACCCCAACCCACCCCGTTGACATCCCTACACACACCTAGAAATTTCCTATTCAGGTATACACGTATACATGTATACATACATACACGTTGCTGTTGTAGCGACTGGATTTTTGTAAATGAAAAGTTTCTGTTTCAAGCTTTTAAAGAGTTTAAGCACCTCGCTACCACCCAATCCGTCATTTTTAATATTGGTCATGATGAGAGTTTTAAAGAATTTGCATCTCTCGTCTAATTTACTCTAAAGGAAGCACGCCAGTTTATAATTAATTGGATTTCGTCTCAAGATATGATTTGAGTCCAATTATTTATAATCCGGGTACGACGGATTTTAATGTAGCCCAATTTAAAGTCAAGCCTGATTAATTCAAGGTTGAAAAATTTATATAACCCAAGTCTCATTTATTTGGGTCTAAGAAATTCTAAATGTTTTAAGCCATTTTTTTTGTTTAATTTAGGGCCCAATTTATTGCAAAGCTCATCACCGGCCCAAATCCTAAAGTCTTGAAAATAAAGTAAAGCCCAAGTTTTAAATCCAATTTTAGCTGAACCGAACCAAACTTTCTTTGACCCATTCTACCGGCTTAGACCCACATTGAATATATGTTAGTTAACTGATTATAACATTTGTAATTGAAGTACTCTCTTATCCCCTGAAAGTTGTCAACATTCCTCTCTTCCCCAGATATTTCTGAAAAACAAAATCTCCCACAAACCTTCCTACGTTTTGTTATCTCCTATGTGTATACATATATATATATATATATGCACAAGCAATTCATTCAACACACATGTTCAGATAGTTTTGCATCACCAGAAAATTACACTGACGTCTATTGTGAATGAATAGGTATCAGTTGCTTGCTGGCAACCAGCGCCTGTAGGTTTTTTACATTATCCATGTCAGTTTCAAAGATGAACTTACGTGTATACTTGTATAATTAATTTCAAAATTAACACTGCCTTTTGTTTACGTGCCATTTTTTCTACAAACTGATGTGTATTGTCATTTTTTTTTCAAATTCTATAGTAGTGAAGGCAGAAGTACTGAAGCTTAAATAAGTTAAAATAAGGCCTAAAACCATTGATTGCGTATTTATTGGATAGACATAAAATGGTAATGCATATCGATTTTTGGTATACAAGTCAGATATTCTTTATATACATGAACGTACTATCATCGAATCAAGGAATACTATACTTTTTGAACAAATCTTTCCTTGGAAGGACAAGAAAGAAATATGTTCTAATAAGCAAACTTATGATGCCTAAGTCGATAATTTTGTTCTAATATGTTCATAATTTTGTAGAGGACATTCCGTGTTGACCTAAGTCGATACCTGCTATCAGTATACATTTTGATAGTCAGTCATCTATTAGAAAGGCTCAGAACAATATATATATATATATATATATATATAAAGGTAAGTTTAGACATATACATCGTAGACATCATAACATTAAACAATTGATCTCTAGTGGTATTATATCAATTGATTATGTGAAATCTAAGGAAAATCTCGCGGATCCACTTACTAGAGGTTTGCCTACATATCAAGTTTATTGTTTATCAAAGAGAATGGGATTAAAAGCCTACTATGTATGAAATCTTTATAATGGTAACCTGACCTTATTGAGTTGATCCCAAGATCTTGGTTTAATGAGACAACTAAGTTATAAACATTCAGTTAAGCACATAGGAGTACAAACTCTAATCCATTCCTATGATCATAAAGTGCTCACTGCAATGTGTTCAAGTTAACCATAGCTTTTAACAATTCTTGCAGCTTGGATATACCAAGTGGGATAGGGCAGCATATTCTTAACAGGAGATCACCTATGCAAGTGTGAAGTGGGGTTGCTTCTAAGAGAATTTTGAGACTTGAATAATCTAAAAGCATTTATGAATCCCAAGAGTTGTTCAACGCCAAAATAAAACAACCATGAGAACCTAAAGTGTCAGGAAAGTTATTGTGTAGGTATTGTTGTCTTTGTTTACACCAACGGCTGAACTATTCAAGACATCATGTTCACTGATTAGCCAAGTAAATATGATAGTATTCTACTAAGACAGGTTCAAAGCCATAAGCTACCTTTCCTGATGCAATAGTTTTCTACCCGTACTTTCTTTTGAATTTGCATCTGCATTGATTTTGATAATTTCCATTCATGTGGGGGATTTTTGGAAATATAGTATAGTCGTCATTTTGACCGAAGATTTGTGGTTTCGGTACTTGTCATATACGAGAAATATTTAGATTAAACGTATTCATAGTACATTTGGTCTCGTTGAACTATTTTTTAGGTGAAGGAGAAATTATGGTAGGAAGGTAACACCTTGAACCTAAGTGATTCAGATATTAAATGGGAATTTCATATCCCATGTCTAAATTAATAGGCAACACAATCTATTACTAACTTATGATGAGAAGATTAATTGATTAGTTGATTAATTAATTATTCTATTTCAACTTATTATTACTTTGTTGTGTGTTGTGTGAATTAATTCTTGCTTAATTAATTTATTTCATCCAAATTCTAGAGGCTCTTCAAGGTGAAAATTTGGAAAGTTATATTCGAATCCTATCCATTCTAAGTATTTCTATTAGGATTGGAACCAACTATATCTAAGAATTGCGTTTATTCAATTGGCACATTTTGGCATATTATTTATAAACCTCCACACTTGTGCATTTTTCATTCAGATCGGAAGTCAACTTTTTTTTTCCAAAATTCATAAAGAGAGTTCGTAACATTTCTCGATTCGCCGTGTTTGTAGTTTGAAGTGCATCTACTGTAAGACATTTGCCGTTGTATCTTGGGAAATGATTGATGATATGGTTGACGTTGGAGCTTATTTTGGAAAGGATGAGAGCATCCTAGGACAAGGCTGTTCTAGAGGCATGCGAGGTCTGATGAATAGGTTTGTTACAAACCCTAATAATGAAGGACAGACAAAGCGACAATAGCTACATCTAAAGAGTTGAGGAATAAATTTTGTCCTTATGTGGGGATATTCTTCTTTGAAAATGCATTACCTTTTCATGTGTTTGAATCTCCCTCCTTTATTACGATGTGTCGCTCCATCGGTTCTTATGGTAGGGGTTTTGTAGCCCCTTCATCATATGAATTACGAACTTGGATTCTTGAAGAAGAGTTACAATGACAGGAGTAGTACATCAGTATCTATAATGTTTAATAGATGATATGACATGAAGAATAAGAGTATGATTAATTTTCTTGTTAACAATCTACATAGTACGATCTTTCCAAGAACAGTTGATACTTCTGATGCTATTGAGGATGCAAATCTATTGTTTAAATTGTTGGATGTGTTGTTGAAGTTGAAGAGGAAATCGTTGTCTAGGTTGCGATAGACAATGCAAGTGCTTATAAGTTAGCAGGACAACGATTGATGGAAAAGATGAAGCATGTGTATAGACATTATGTACTGCGCATTGCATTGGCTTAATGCCTAAGAAATTGGGGAGTTGCCTCAACAAAAGAATGAATTTTTGAAGACAAAGAAGGTCACTACTTATATACACAATCACCAATGGCTACTAGCCCTTATGAGAAAGATTCCAAATAAAGATTTAGTTTGACCTCGTCCTACTAGATTGCTACAGCCTACTTGACTCTTCATAGATTTTATGAGTTGAAGAAACCAATGCAGTCCATGTTTACTTCAGAAAATTGGGTTCTGGATGGACTAAAAGGGCGAATGGCAAGGAAATAAAGAAGATCATACTTCAAGATCAGTACTTCATGACTAGTGTTGCATATGCTATAAAGATCACGTCAATCTTAGTGCCTTAGGCTTGTTGATTCTGAAAATATTCTTGTAATGGGATTCATTTATGAGGCTATGGATAGTGTGAAGAAGCAGATAGCAAAGTCATCGAGAGACAAAAGAGGGCACATACAAGGAGGTATGCGCCATCATTGATGATAAGTGGGAATTTCAACTACATAGGGACCTACATACAACTACATATTAGTTAAACTATGTCATTAGTATGCGAAAAATATTTCTAAGACTCATGACGTTGTAGCAGGTTTGTATAATTGCATGACCAGACTCATCACTAATGACGATGAAATGAAGCAAGAAGATGTCCAAATGGACAAGTTTATTACACAAATGGGTTCATGTATCTAGATGCAGCAAAAAATAGTTACAACACAGTTTCTAGGTATCTATTTATTAAATCATAAAGACTTAATAATTAATTGAATTTTTTTTACCTTTTATCTATTTATTATTTATTCTTTTTCCGAGTTAAGTGATAGGCCCAATTTGGAGTTGGGACCCCAGAACATACACTTCGTAGTAAAAGTTTTGAGTCTCACTTGCTCTAGTTCTGCTTGTGAGTGCAACTAAAGTACATGTGATCAAGTTCATAGCAAGAGAAGAAACCATTTTAACAGCCAAGAGGTTGTAGAAATTGATTTAAATTATGTACAAGATGCTTAAAGACCGAAATTCATGATTGAAGTCTTTGAAAGATGGCGAAGATACTTTAGTTCGCACAGATGTTTACTCCGATGATTAATAGATTGCTCATGTTGATGATCGGTTGAAAATTCTAGAAAATGTAAATGAGGATCTCAAACAACCTGGTACCGAAGAGCTGGAGGTTCTTCCCAAGCTTAAAGTCAAGGGGAAAAAAAGGAAAAGAAAACGGCATGTTTCAAGAATAGGTGCAAGCATTTGTTCAATTGAAAAATACATTCATTTATTATTTCTAAAAGAATAATAATCATATCTTGTTATTTTATCGACCTATTTTATTTTTTCTTTTAACTTCACAGATCATAAGGTACGAGAAAGCTACATTTGATTGATGAACAAGAAAACTAGATAGATGTTTGACAATAAACATGAGGAGGAGAATGCAAGGATTTATATTAATTATATTTGCATTGATAAGAGTAGCGATGATGATGATGATTGGATCCAACTTTCTAGATTTATAAACATTGCCAAATTTCTGTCTCTTGCTTGTTTTGAATTTTTAAGTGGACGTTATTAAGTACATTTGACTTAGACATAATGTTTGCATTGCATGTCTACTATTTTCATTATAGTATAGATTCTGATGTCGGAATATTATCGATTTTCGTTTGTTATTTGCAATAGCTGAAGGAAATAGTTTGTTTTTATTCTTCTTTCTACATAATTTTGCATTCTTTTTCATTTTGCATCTAGGCTTACGCCTCAAAGCGCCTTAGTACTTACGCCTTGCTTCCAAATGTAAAAAACGTCTTGAGGTCTATTTTTGCCTATTCAAACTATGCGTGTGTATATATTGGCCACTCTTTGACCTCGAACTCTAAAAGATATCTAAAAAATTATAGAAAGGGGTGTGAGATTTCAGAAAACTCACTTGAGTAACAATTCAATTGTGCACAATAAATCTGGTAATGCTACTATGATCGCACGCCATGGGCTTAGCACTAGCTAACAAAATCCAAAGTACCGATCACTTTATAATAATATCAATATAAATGGACATAATCAATAGACGCTCCTACGCAATGTAACTAGAATTGTTAGAAGCTCATGATAGAGGAGCAAGCAAAACAAATAAAATGGGCATAAAAAATAATGGTCCAACAACACAAAACAAATGTGTGACTTGATCAATATAGCCAATAAGATAAGATCCATGTCTGTCGACATCCAAATTGGCTTTCTCAGTAATACCCTTGATTAAGGATTCAATCACTCACCTACTACCTCTTTATTATAATATTTAAAAAAATTATTTTAAGAATATCAATACTTTCAATAAATGTTTTCAATTTATGAATACTTTTAAGTACGCCATGAAAGATGTAATAGTATGTCCAAATTCATCTTTTTCGAATTGTATCGGAACACTTCTCAGTTTTTAATTTCCACAAATATTAATAAATTACCATTTGCTGTCTTTATCCTCCAAAAATCCCAATTAAGTCCGCGTGATTTATCTAAACATGGTCAAAACCTAATATTGAGAAGTTTTAGCTGTCACGTAAAAGTGTTTAACACTTACGATAACATTTTCTTGCCACCTCTTCTTAAATAATAACCAAAACAGTAATCAAAATTCTAAAATCTCAAATCACAACTGAAGGATTAAATCACTTACTTAATAATTCTTGTACCAATAGTACCTCCACCATCCCTCCACTCTAAGTATTCTTTCAATTTCTCCAAAGTATCCGAGGCATAATTTCTTCAAATGGAAATCAAGTTTCCATATCAGTGTTTTAAAAAGCATGAAGCGCAGAAAAGCGACGACCCGAAGCTTCAAGCTGTTCAAGCTTAAGCGTGCCTAGACGGTGCTTAAGCGTTAAAAATCGTTTTTCAATTTTTTTATTTTTTTAATTTTTAATCAATCTACTGTTAAATATTTAAATTAATGCATATTAAATTGAAAAACACATCTAAAAACATAAATATTATATCTACATTATAATTTTAAAAGATATTATACAATTTAATATTTTCAAAAGGCAAAAAGTAGATGAGTTCTACTTTATAAGTATTATACACCCTAACAAATGGCCCAAAACAAAAAAAAAATGCCCCAATAGCCCAAAACAAAAAATGCCTCATTGTTATTACTACTTAGAGTTTTAGACCATTAGCTAATAAATTTCCCAAATGTTCAATATTGAAAAAAAAATAACAATCAACGGCTTTTGTTGACCGCCTAGGCGCGCCTTCCATTGACTGCTTTTTTCACCGCTTACACCATAAGCGAGGCGTGGAAGGGGCGCTTCGCGCCTAGGCAGCACCTAGGCGCACTTTTTAAAGCAGAGCTCCATATATTTATCAAATATTTTCTTACTGTTATTCTAGTGGGAGAACAAGGATCATTTCTCTTTTTCTTTGAGTATGTATGAGTAGTAGAATTAAGATCTGGGTTTCATGGGAACTATTATCGACAATAATAATAAAGATTGAAGAAGAGATCAATCATCAAAGCACATGGAATGGAAACCGATTTCAATTTTATAATGGGTTAATTTCACAAATCGTCCACAACTTTTGTTTTCACACTCCATAGCCCTCAACCTTTAATAAATGTATACAAATCATCCTTTTTTCCACTATTCCAAAAGATTTTCAACAAAATAACAATTACACCCTTAAACTTTTCAACTTTTCTTTAAAAAAGTTTAAAAATAATAAAAAAATTAAAATCCCCTCGCCCTCCCAAGATTGGCCGCCGTAAATGGAAACATTCTGGCAGTGGAAGGAAAATAGAAACATTCTGTCCGCCGCCAGAATGACAACATTCTAGTAGCATAAAAGGGGGCGAGAATCCCCCTATTTGCTGCCCAATTCACCACCTTTTGGCTGCCATGGCTGCTGTTCCGATGGCCAAGACGGGATGAATCCCCCATTTGTTGCCTGAAATGACAGCAAATGAAGATTCAACCCCCCCTTTTTTGCCTCCAGAATGGCAGTTTGTTGCCGGAATGCTGCCACTCCGACTGCAAAATAGCCGGCCGTTGAAATGTTACTATTTCCGACGGCCAATCTTACACGGAGTGGGTTTAGTTTTCTTTTTTAACTTTAATTTTTTTTATTATTTTTAAATTTTTTTAAAAAAGTTTAAAAGGACTAAGGGGTATAATTGTTATTTGTTTGAAAATTTTTTGAAATAGTGAAAAAAATGACAATTTGCGTGAATTTATAAAAAATTAGAGACTGTGGAGTGTAAAAACAAAAGTTGAAGACGAAACTAATTCTTAACTCAAAAATTGAGGATGATTTGTAAAATTAACCCTTTTATAATTTCAAACATGTTTTAGATCAACCTTGGGAGATTTAATATTTGACCTTTCCTCGACCTTCTAAAATCCAAATATGCAGTTTTTGCTTTGTTTAGTTAGCCCATAAATACACTACTGCTACAATAAATTAAATGGACATTTCTACAGATATGCCCCTTGACACTCATCCACAATTGAATTGTTTGATTGGCCTCCAGTGTCTCCATACTAATATAAACCAAGTGGCCCACTTAATTGCCCTTAAAATAATCCAAGTATCCTTATTGTTATAAAACATAAAATTCAATGTCAGAGATACGTAGAGACTTTGAATTAACTAAATATGTTGTTCTAGGTCCAACCTAAAATATTGGACCATATATACATTCTTAATAGTAACAACCCCAAGTGTTATTTATAGAAAATTCTAATTAGGCAAAAGGAAGAACAAAAAAGTGACAAAATTAACATGCGAGTTATGTTATAAATGTTAATATAAAAGTAACATAATGTGTTAAAAAACAAAATTATACTATATATCAGTTTTATTAGATTTTTTTTATATATGTATTTGTTTAAATAGCACAACTCATTATTTATGTCATTATTAATATATTCTAAACATTGGAGAGAAGGGTTTCTCTGAAGGAACTAATAGTGTATTTGGCCAATTCTTCCCCTAGAACTTCTCCATTCGGGTACGGCTACTAATCTGTTTTATTTCTCTTCACATAAAAATGCGATTTCCAGATTCTACAGCTACACGGGTAGCTGCCGCCAAAATACGATGGAGAAGTAAATAAATGTATATTTAAGGAAACACGCCTCAAAGATTGTTAATCATAGAAACCAAAATTCATAGGAAATTAGTACTGCAAATCACCGCAATAGTTTGTCATTCGACACATTTCTAAAAATAAAATAAATACCTTGAAATATTTTATCATTTTATTTTTCTTTTTTTTTTTTCCTTTTTTTTTCATTTGAAGTGCGCTTCGAATTCTCTATATCAATTCAATCCCCAAAACCTCCACCGATGCAAATAGAAAAATCAATTCAGTAAACTGGGGAAATCTGAAGCATATAACCGAGGGGTTCCAGATGCATCAGAATTGGGAAAATCTGAAGCATCTTACGATTCGGTCAATATCATCGATTTGCGAAGGTGTTAACTGTTATTGTTAGAGAGGACTCTTCAAAGAGCGCTTCCTCTCCGCTGGGACCTTCGCTTTTAAGTAATATATAAGAAAGTAGAGAAAAGATGTTCGAAATTTTGGAGAACCTAATCGGAACAGAGAATCCGATTCGGCGATCAAACTTCGAAAGATTGTATATCCGAAGGCAAACTTGACAGAATCGGCATCAATTATGCGCCTATCGTCCATAGGTCCTTCGATTATTCATCTTCACAGTAAAGAATCGAAACGAAGAATTTACAGAACGAGAATGTGTAACATGGGGAAAGAACGCTCAGTGAATACGAACCATAATAGAAAGGAACTCACGTTGAAGGAGAGATCCTGCAATCGTAATGTATCCGTCTTCATTGCAACTCTCTTTTAATGTTCGAGATTCATTCACATAAACGAATTGAAGAAAAAATTTTACACCAGAGAAGAAATATGTAAAAACTCAGAGAGTGACAAGTGGGAGGAGAGTACATTACGGATGTATATATCTACCAAACTCTGATTTCTAGGGTTTTTAATATGGATCTGTGACCTTTAGTGCCCACTGAAGCCCAAGCCCAATACTGCATGAAGCTCAAAAGAGTTGAGGCGGCTTGCATTTGCATATATCATCATTCTGTGCTAGTATTGCACCTTGCACGTGAAAACTATATATAATAGAAAAGAAATGAAATTTAATAGAATAGAATAAACAAAATAAGTACATATTTATCTCAAAGATTCAAGATGATTTAAAGAAAAAGTATGTTTATTTCAAAATACCAGGACTAAAAAATGTTTTATTAGTGTTGTATGTTTGTTCAGAATTAGTGCCACATCTACTTCCAGCACAGCTAAGGGCTGAAATTAGATTCCAAATATTAAGGGATCATCTCCTCTCACATAGTGGCTAAGAAGATAGCTGGTGAAAGTCAATTATTCAGACAAGTTAGTCAAAGTCATCGTACTTATATTGTACTAGAATAGATGTACTTTCACTTCCTGACTTAGAATGTTCTATTTGTACTTGTGATGTACTTGGTGGCTGGAGCCCTGAAAGTTTGTACAGTATCAGCTCACCTCTCTCATCAAAGACTATAAATATAGAGGCGGGATGCTCATTGAAGGGATCAATACTTTTTTAGAACATTTTCTCTATTTAAAAATCTAAAATATATCCAACTTGGGCTCGAGTCTCAAACAAGACCTGAAGTTCAGAACCTAACTTTATATTCATCCCAATAAGCCTGACACGCGGGTCTGCATTTTGTTGATTAGGACTCAAACATAATCTACTTATATCATACTAGAATGGATGTACTTTCACTTCCTGATTTAGAATGTTCCATTTGTACTTGTGATGTACTTTGTGACAGGAGTCTTGAAAATTTGCACAGTGCCAGCTCATCTCCTCTCACCAAGAACTATAAATATAGAGGGGGATGCTCATTGAAGGGATTCATACTTTTTTAGATCATTTTCTCTCTCTAAAAATCTAAAACATATCCAACTTGGGCTAGGGCCTTAAACATGACTTGAAGCTCAGAACTTAACTTTATATTCATCCCAGTGAACCTGACATGCAGGTCTATATTTTGTTGGCTAGGACTCAAACATAATCTGACGTCAACAATTACAATTTAAAAAAAAAAATAACTTTTGAAAGGGAAAAAAATACTTTTAAATGATAGGAAATCAAAATTAATTTTCTAAAATTAAGTTTCTAAAGAGCTCTAGAAATTAAATTAAAATTATTAATCAATATGCAGCTAATCTATACTAGATTGTAGAAATTACCAAAGTGTCATGCTTCCTTTTATTATCGTTTTTATTAGTAACTTCAAGTATAATATAACATAATTATTATTGAGTAATGCTGCACTTACCCCTTGGTTTATCAATTAATTTACCATTTTACAATTTTAACCTTAAAATACTTAAAGTTCAAATTATTTAAATATTTTAATTGACAGTTTTACCTTTGTTAATACACAGTCAATGAACTAATTAGTAAACTAATATATAGGTTTATTATAACTCATAATTATTATTTCTCTAATAAAGGATGCACACATGCTATAGATAGACAGAAGTGTTTCTATGAATTTTTCGTGTTTCGTGTAAGTATTAATGGGGGGACTTATTTTTCCCCCAAAAAATATAGATGTCAAGTCATTGATTGACTACAAAATGGTAACATACGAGATCAATTATCTCAAAAATTTGGTGTGATTGATCTTGTTTCATAAATTAGGTGGATCATCTAATGTTTTAACAGTTATACAAATATCACTTATTTGCCATTTCCATTTTTAAAATTCTCGTGTAACGTGTTAAGTCTTAGTAAAAAAATTAGAATTTCAAGTTAGGATATATATATATATATATATAATAAAAGAAAGGTGACTTTTCCTGCTTATTTTCTGACTCTGTAAGATATCTGACTCTATAAGATTTCTGGTTACATCATTTAATTCTTTTTTTGTATTTTTTATCTTTTTTTGAGGAAATTGTTACGCTAATTTATTAAATGATATTCAATTTTCCTTTTATTAACCCGTATCCAATCATCAATTCATGGTAATTTCTTTAGCCAACTATTTTGAATTATGAATCTGTCACTTATCAAATCGAACACAAAATTACTTGGGAGTTCTATTTAAAAAAAACAAATAATAATCTTTACAATTCGAAAACGCATGCATAGTACGTCTCTAATATATATATATATATATAATAATAGAAATGTGGCTTTTCCCCCTCATTTTCTAGCTCTGTAAGATATTTGGCTCTATAAGATTTCTGGTGACATCATTTAATTCTTTTTTTGTATTTTTTATCTTTTTTTGAGAAATTGTTACGCTAATTTATTAAATGATATTCACTTTTCCTTTTATTAACTCATATTCAATCATCAATATCAATATATATATAATAAAAGAAATGTGGCTTTTTCTGCTCATTTTCTGACTTTGTAAAATATCTGGCTCTATAAGATTTCTGTTGACATCATTTAATTCTTTTCTTTTTTGCCTTTTTTATCTTTTTTAGGAAATTGTTTTGTTATTTTATTAAATGATATTCACTTTTCCTTTTATTAACTCATATCCAATCATCAATTCATGGTAATTTCTATAGCCAACTATTTTGAATTACAAATCTGCCACTTATAAGATCAAACACAAAATTAATTGGAAGATCTATTTAAAAAAACATATAGTAATATTTATAATTCGAAAATACATACATAGTATGTCTCTAAACAAATAAATTTTTAAAAAATCTGTAGCGTTATTATAAATTTCAATTTTTAATGAATTTTGAAGAAATTTTTATATGGTTATCGAAATGATATAGTGCAATAATCAAATTTTTATAGTACTCCAATTTGCCGATTCTATAATTAATATAAATTGTAACTTTTTGACAATTTCCATGAAATAGAAATTTCAATTTGTCATTTTAAATTTGATCTTACTGTATTTGAAGTTGGATTATTTATTTAAGAGATAGACTGAATATTGATACAATTGCACTGTAATAGTTGTTCAAAAATTTTTAAACATTTTATTTTTATTGAATCGCCTCAATTAATTTTTATTTAAATATACATAATTAACTGGTGCTATAATTCAAACAAGTGCTATATTAGTTAGGTTCTCACATTCTGGTACAAAAAGTGTTATCGACAAATAAATCAAAATATGATAGAATGGTTATAAAAATTTATATCTCATATAAAAATTTCTTAAAAAATTATTAAAAATTAAAATTTACAATTATTGCACTACAATTAATTTAGAGACGCGTTATGCTTGTGTTTTCGAATCATAAAAATTACTATGTGCTTTTTTTAAAATAGAATTCTCAATTAATTTTGTGTTCGATTTGATAAGTGACAGATTCCTAATTCAAAATATTTGAGTAAAGAAAACACCGTGAATTGAGGATCAGATATGGGTTAATAAAGGTAATAGTGAATATTATTTAAAAAATTAGTATAATAATTTAAAAAAGATTAAAAATAAAAATACATAAAATGAATTAAGTGATATCACCAAAAATCATACAGAGTCAGAAACCGTAGAGAGTCAGAAAAAGAGCGGGAAAAGTCACCATTTTCTTATTTTATATATATATATAAATTATTATTATTATTATTATTATTATTATTATTATTATTATTGCTACTAGATTTTTCACCTGTGCATGTGAAAATGTCATACCTCAAATGTGGTTTAATATGAATTTAGAGACTCGATGTCATAAAAGAATATAAAAGCTATGACCTTTATAAATGCAATTTGCATTGTAAAAGAATGTTTATTTAAAATTATATGTCAAGATATACGTTAATTCTTTTGTGAACCCTAAAATCATTCTTCTATTTTTCCTCCTTAATAAAATGTGTCATTTAGAGTAATCATTTTTTTATTATTTGGGACTACAATTTAATGATGATGAGATAATAATATAGGATCAGCGAAGCGATCTTCTTGCACTTACGTATAATTTTAGTAATTTAATTGTTGATAATTAAGCAGAGAGACCTAATTGCTATTAAATTAAAGATCAGTGATCTAATTATTGACAATTAAATAGCATTTGTCTATTCGTAAGTGAAGTAAAATTCAGTGATATTTGGTACAATTAAGGCTGTTATAACCTATGTTTCCTTTCTTCCTTTTTTTCCTTAGTGACAGCAGAAACAAAAAAAAGTATCACGAACAATTGATAAAATAAAAGGGATTCAAATAATCCACATTGACAATAAATTTTGATAGCAGAATTTGGGCTATGAAAAGAGCCGGCAAGAATAGTGAAATATAATATAGCAAATTGGATGAAGCTCATGCAGAAAAACTCAAAAAATATTCACTTGGCACAACCTATTTTATTTATGTATGTATTTATGCATGATACATTGTTCTTTGCTTTTATTGCAGAAGAAAATAATGTCATATTTTATATTGTATTCGTACCTACCTTAGATGAAAAATTGAAAATAAAAACAAAATATAGCTATCACTAAATACAACTAAAGAAGTTTCTCAAAAGACAAAATATTAAGATATCAAAAAACATTATACAGCACCATTGTCATTGTCAATAGTGGAACCGAAAGAAGCCTCACCTATAACATCCTGCAAATTTCTACATATTAAGTTAAGCAACAAAATTGTTGTTTTGAAAGAATTACTTGAATATTATTGTAAGATTTCTTGAAAATTAAAAGATTGGTATTCAATTGACGTTAAAGAAAGAATTTGGTTCCTAATTGACATAAATCAAAGTGTAGTGACCTAATTGACATAAGTTAAAGAGCGGTGACTTAATTGAAAGATAATGCAAAGCGGAAGGACTTCTAAGACAAATTCCCACAAAGTGTACAGTATATGTTGCGCCACATGTCGATATGTGATTAAAAATAAAAATACAAAGCTTTGTATCTTTGTCTCTTTGTGAATGACCTCTTTTGTGCCTAAAAGTTCCTTCTTTTACATTATTTTCGTGGGCCAATATATGTTGTTATTCACTGGGTACTTTTGTACTCACTCCCATCTTCTATAACCCTATAGGCATTGAATTATGAATCTTTTGGCCGGATCGTCCCAGAGGTGGAGAAGATACATGTATATGATCGAGACTTCGATGTGTGCGGCCGAGATTTCGATGTGGGTAGCGCACAGAATATTTAATTACCAGAGTGCGCAGCTAAAGCGCCTCGATATTTTGAACTGTATTTGTCTCAATTTTTAATCGTTAAAGGCTTCCGCTATTGTTAAAATTCCGTTCGTGACAAGTTGGTATCACAGCATGGTCCTACGGCCTCACATACATGTATCACTCCTCTTTGGACAGATCCGTGTCCTCAAGGAAAACCAACCTTGAAAAACTTCAATGAAAAAGAAAGTTGGATGAAAAGTGTTATACGACCTCTATCCATGCTAGATTATACTTCAGAATCAAAATAATTACATGAAAATGAGACAAGGGAACAAAAATATGAAATTTGGCCTTTTCGGGATAGCCCGCGGTGTGGAGAAGGTGCATGTATGTGATCAAAACTTTGGTGTGTGCCGCCGAGGTTTTGTTGTGGGTAGCCCACATAATATTTAATTATCAGAGTGCACAGCGAAAACGCCTTGATATTTTGAACTGTATTTGTCTCAAATTTTAATCGTTAAAGGCTTCCACTACTATTAAAATTTCATTCGTGACAAGTTGGTATCAGAGCATGGTCGTGCGGCCTCACATACATGTATCACTCCCCTTTGGACTAATCAGTGTCCTCAAGGAAAACCAACCTTGAAAAACTTAAATGAAAAAGAAAGTTGGATGAAAATATGTTATACGACCTCTATCCATGATAGAGTATGCTTCGGAATCAAAATAATTACATGAAAATAAGACAAAGGAAAAAAATATGAAATTTAGCCTTTTCGGGATAGCCCACGGGCAACAGAAAAAGATTTTCAGCTGCCAAGGCCTCCCATGCGCCCGTATAGTTAGTCCATGCACCCCCATGGCACCCAATTTCAGTTTTTACTAAAATTGCAGCAATAGTCCCTGGACTTCTAGATTTCTTCCGGACCGATCTAAAGGACTTATTTTAAGCTTTTTAAGTCTTGGATTTTAAAATTTTTACAAAAATGATCCCTATTTTCAGTTTATAATACAAAAAAAAATCCAGATATTTTGGAATAATTGCGCTAAGGCCCCTAAGCTGCCTGATTGATTCATAAAGCTTGTTTTATCTCTCTTTAAGCCTTAAACTCCGTTTTTTAATATAAAAATTGTCTTCTATTTGGATTAAAGAAGTTTCTTTTGGCGTTTTTGTTTTAAAACTAAATTTTAAATATTTTGGACTCCATCCATAAATCACGCTATTAATTTCATCATTGATTTATAATTTCCTTGAGCCTTAGTTACGTAATAAAGTCTATTTGTACATGCATCAAGTTTCAATTTTTATTGAATAGTTTGATTTCTCTGTTCTTGTTAAATTCTTTAAAAGTATAATTTTGGGGAATTAATTGATGAATAGCCTATCTTATGAAGCATTGTATACTTGAAGAATTGTATAGTTGCATGTGCTAATTTGACCAACACAGTTGCATAAGAATTAAATTACTAAGTAAGTCTATAGTACTAGAATTTAAGCTATACCTTAAAATTCATGAGATCGGTAAAGAAACATGTCTCAAGACGAGAATACCAACCACACCATTTAAATACGTTAATGTTTTTGAGTTCAAGTGTACACTTGTATCATGGCCAAAAGTCGTCAAGCCACTTACCTATTAAGTGTGACTAAAAGTGATACACCTTTTATATTAATTCATTCTAATGTATGTGGTCCTTCACTTGTCTCAAATTTATCTGAATATCGATGGCTTATCATATTTGTGGATGATTGCACTAGTATGACTTGGTGATATTTAATGAAATATAAGGATAAAGCTGCTAGTATTTTTGAAAGCTTTAATACTATGATTCAGACACAATTTGGAGCAACAATGAAAATTTTGAGATCAAGTAATGGGGGCAAATACATCAATTAACAAGCAAACATGGCCTAATCCATGAAACCTCATGTCCACAGACACCTCAATAGAATAGAATTGTTAAAAGAAAAAATAGACATATTCTAGAATCAACACGTGCTCTACTAGTTGCGGCTGTTGTTCCCAAATTATTTTGGACGAGTGCGTCTCTACTGCTATTTACCTCATCAACACAATGCCATATAAGGTATTGAATTTCAAAAACCACCCCACTCCAAAGCTTTATCTAATCACATGACCATTCCATCTCGCTTGATGCTTCGGCCTCGAGTTTTTGGTTGTGTTGCTTATGTATACTTACATAAAAATCAATGCAAAAAACTTGATCCCTGCACTATGTGGTGTTTATTTCTGGGGTATGGATCCTATCAAAAGGGCTATAGGTGTTATGACGTTATTACAAGACGTCTTTATGTAACGATAGATGTGCAATTTCTAGAGAGATCGGAAGAGCTACTGTTTTATTCTATAACAAGTTCTCATCTTCAGGGGGAGATATATGATGAAGAAATAAACTGGTTAACAGTTCATATATCTATGTATCTAGGAAATGTCCCGAATGCAGAATCTAATATGGGCTCTGGTGGTCTAGAATCTATCTCTATTGTTCCAGAATCTAACCCGAATGCAGAAGTTAATATGGGCTCTGGCAATCTAGAATCTAATTCCGCTATTCCTGAATCTACCATGCAGTCTCTAGTTCTGATAATCCAAAATCCCTCGCTCCAAAGTACCCACTATTGCATCTCTTGAGGATATTCTTGAGTTAAATATTCCTCCTTTGTCTATATATACTAATAGCAATTCTTCTGCGGGATATACTTTACTTGCCAGGCACAATCATAGGAAACCACCAAATATGTACTTCCAGACATTGAGAAATGGAGATCCAAGTATCCAATTGCAAATTACACATCGGGTGAGGGATTTTCTGAGCCTCTTCAAAGATTCACTTGTGAACTTTCTTTGTGCTAAATTCCCACCAATATTGAGGAAGCTTTAATAGAAAAGCAATGGACTCAAGCTATTAAAGATGAAATGGAGACATTATTAAAAAAATGACACATGGACTATTGTTCTACTACTAGAAGGAAAAAAGACAGCTGGGTGTAAATTGGTGTTCCTTATCAAATACAAGGTGAGACTGGTGGCGAAGGGATATATGCAGACCTATGGTATTGATTATCAGGAGACATTTTCACCAGTGGCTAAATTGGACATAGTTCGTGTCTTATTGTCTCTTGTAGCAAATCTAGATTGGCCATTTACATCAATTTGATATGAAGAATGCATTTTTATACGGTGATCTTGAGGAAGAAGTGTACATGGATGTAGCCCAAGGAAACTTGGCCCCTTCCAAAGTGGTGTACAAATTACAAAGGGCACTCTATGGATTGAAGAGATTCTCCACGAGCAAGGTTTGGGTGGTTTACACTTGCAATGAAAAAATATGACTTCCAAAAAAGTAACTCTGATCATACTTTGTTCTTGAAACATCGATCCGCCAAGGTAACTGCCTTAATAATCTATATGGATGACATGATTATCACAGGAGATGACACTGAGGAGATATCTCAACTTCAGAAGCATTTGGCAATAGAATTTTAGATGAAGAATGTTGGAGGACTCCAGTATTTCTTGGGAATTGAAGTGGCTAGGTCTTAGCGTGGTATATTTCTCTCTCAACAGAAATATATACTAGATTTACTAGCTGAAGCGGGAATGTCAGATTGTAAACTAGCAGGGACTCCAATTATTCAGAATCATTTACTCAGAGAAGACTCAAATCATGTACTAACTGATAAAGGCAGGTACCAAAAATTATTTGGCAAACTTATTTATCTTTCTCAGACTCAACCAGACATTGCATATGCAGTCAGTATTGTGAGCCAATTTATGCATGACCCAAGTAAGAATCATATGGATGCTCAAAGGGCTTATGTTTTCAAGATCGGAAGAGCGTCGATATTAAGATAGAAGGATATACTAATGCTGATTGGGCGGGGAGTGTCATAGATCGAAGGTCAATATTAGGATACTTTATTTTTCTGATTGGAAATCTAGTAACACGGAGAAGCAAAAAACAAACAGTGGTCACATTGTCAAGTGCAGAGGCCGAGTTTAGGAGCATGGCTAAGGGTCTTTGTAAATTATTTTGTCTAAAGAGCCTATTGACAGTAATAGGTTTTGCTCCTTCTATAGAGATGGACCTATTTTGTGATAATAAATCAGTGATCGCTATTGCTCACAATTCCATCCAACATAATAGGACAAGACGTGTGCTCTTCCGATCTCTTCATTAAAGAAAAGCTTGAGGCTAAAATTTTACGTTTTCCATTTGTGAAATCGGAGGATCAACTAATTGATATACTCACAAATGATGTATCGTGTAAGATTTTTACAGTTCACTTGTCAAGTTGCACATCCAAGACCTGTATACATCAACGTGAGGGGAAGTATTAGTGTGAGCTGAAATATAGAATCTATACATTGAGCTTAAATCATCTAGAATCTATATTCTAGATTTTAAGACTCAGAGGTTTGTGATAGACAAGTTAGAATCAAATCGCAATATTCCCTATATGGAATGAAGAAGAATATATATTTTTTAATTAAAGCACCAATTAAGCTGCAGTGTCATTTTTAGGCATCCATCTTACCTAGCCAATGAGGGTTTGGAATCCCCCTATCATTTTTATTAATATCTCAAAAAATTGTACAAACTAGGATGGGGCATGAAACCTGACCTCCAACTGAATGTATAATAAATGAATGCAGTAAATAAGGAGGTACTACCTCCCTAACAGTAGAATCAGTAAGAGCAAGAAATAAAACAACAACTAGAGTAACTATGCACATAACTGGAAAAATAAAGAAATAAGCAAAACTATATACCGCTGACTGAAATAAGCAAAACTATATACCCCTGACTGAGAGAAAACCATGACGGTCCATCTATAGAAGTCCATGGGCCACTGAAGGCAGATCATGAATATAACCCTATCTGGTCCAGCCGTTAGAAGAGTATCAGCAACCTGGTTGCCCACACAAAAAATGTGCAGATTCTATCCCTGTCCAAGTGCAGGTCCTGCTAAATGTGCCGAATAATGATCTCAAGATTCCAAGGGGCACCTTCGTGAAGAATACAATGGATAGCGATTGTAGAATCAGCCTCTGCCTATAAATCTGAGATACAAAGTGACCTAGCCAGTAAAATACCATTAAGGATAGCTCAAAGCTCAGCCTGCAAAATCATATAATCCCCGTAATCAGTAGAAAACGCACGAACACAACGCCCTATATAATCCTTGATAATACCACCTCTACCAGCTCTCCCTTCAATAACACATTCATCTATGTTCACCTTGTAAAATCCCACAGATGGTCTCCGCTGAAAAACCAAAACAGAAGTGGGAGGAGAGGGAGGAAATAGAAATGCCAAGCTTGGAAATCAAATCAATGTCCTCTCTCCAACGCGTGAAGCGAAATGCTATGCCAGTAGGAAGAAAAAATATAGCCTGATGCACAGGCCAGATAATCCTCCCAGCATGAACTGCTATGTCTCTGTATTTATTATCATTCCGTACCTTCCACAAGAATCAGAACACAAAAAGAGGCACAATGATGCCAATATGCCCCCGTTTTACTGCGTGTCCAGAGAACCGCCATCTCTAAAAATGATGCTAAATATCGTCAGGCACAGGATGAGAAACCTGGAAGATTGAAGAACAATGCTGCCACATTCTATCAACCATTGGCCTGCCAATGAGAACATGCTCTAATGTCTCATCCTCAGAGCAACACTGACAACATGAAGGCATCTGCACATGAATCCGCTTCCTAATCATATAATCTACTGGAATAAGACCCTGCTATAGCAACCAATGGAAGAAAGAAACCGTCACAGGAACGGTCTGACCCCAAAAATCACCATATGCTGACGGTCTAGTACAAGGCTGCCCAACCAGTTCTGAAGAGGACCTAGCAATAAAGCTACCATTAAGAGTGGGCCACCATAGTATCTGATCCAAGCTCATAGTATCTAATGGCATCCCAACAATACGTAATGTCATATGTAGAGGCACTATCCCCATGAGCTTGCCTAAATCCCAACTAGTATCATCAAAAAATCACAAACTTTGGCTATAGGATGAGTATAAGAGGGCAGTTGTAGAGTAAATGAAGTGTCTCCCCATCCAGAAGTCATGCCAAAAAAAAATCTAACCTCTGCCAAGCTACCAAAAAATCTGAGGCTCAGCTTGAGTACGTGCAGTCAGTAGTCTACTCCAACCACGAAAGGCTAAATAAGATGGTTAAGTCTGTAAAGGATGATGCTCTCTAAAATATTTGCTCAGTAAAAGTTGAGCCCAAAGAGAATCCTGGGACTGAAACCTCCGTAGAGCTTTAAGGATCTTCCGATCTACAATATCTTGTAATCTCCTAAAGCCCAGTCGCTTTTCCTCAGGAGGCCGACACAATTCCTTGCACTGTTTACAATGCATACGATGGCTCTGATCCTGTGAGCTCTATAAAAATTTAGCAAACAACTCTCCAACCGCTTCAAGATAGCCTTAGGATGCTGTAGAATCTAAAATAGGTGAAGTGGCATCGAATATAAAACATAGCGAATTAGAGTAATCATGGAATCTGAAGATAATAGTCTACTCACCCATCCAGAAATCCTACTACTGACCTTTTCATCAAGTCTCAA
The DNA here is from genome assembly GCA_963692815.1 of Nyctanthes arbor-tristis. NCBI lineage: Eukaryota > Viridiplantae > Streptophyta > Magnoliopsida > Lamiales > Oleaceae > Nyctanthes > Nyctanthes arbor-tristis. The sequence goes on from CAVNYN010219675.1 coordinate 25,801, forward strand.
ATAAAAAGATCTGCTTAGTGCCCTTATATAATGGGACGCCAAGATATGTGATAGGAAGTGTACCATATTGAAACCCAGTCCACTGCTCAAGCTAATGAATCTGTGCTGGAGATGTCCGCCTTATCAGAATCATTGCACTGTTGCCCCTATTCACCAATTGGCTAAAGACACTCTCATAGTGTTCAATACACCCCATAAGATGCTTAGTACTCCTCTTCTGGACATTGGCGAATATAATAATGTCATCAACAAAGGCAAGATGCGAAACCATATCAGAACCCCCATATCTATACTGCATAATATTATGCTGCTGAAATCGATGACTGAGTAGGCGTGAAAAATAATCAGCAATAATAACAAATAAGGCAGGAGAGATCGGACCACCCCAATAAAGCCCCCTTGAGGATGGGAAAAAACCAGCCAATTGACTGTTGACCAAAACACAGAACCTACTGTGATAGCCTCAATCCCACATCGCTTGGGTAGAGAAAGAGAGACCAGTTTATATGTCAAGAGACCCACTCCATCTGACATGAGGCTTTTTAGGTGAGAGCCCAAGAGCAAAACCGTGCGAGCTAGGCCCAAAGCGGACAATATCATGTCAAAATGGAGCAGGTCATTACAGATGGTATCAGAGCAGAGCCCAACAGGAAGTGTGGCCAAAGAGGACGTTGGGCCCCCTTAGGTGGGGTGATTGTGACAGCCTCAATCTCACATCGCTTGGGTAGAGAAAGTGAGACCAGTTTATAGGCCAAGAGATCCACTCCATCTGACATGAGGCCTTTTGGGGTAGAAGCCCAAGAGCAAAACCGTGCGGGCTAGGCCTAAAGCGGACAATATCATGTCAAAGTGGAGTGGGTCGTTACAGATGGTATTAGAGCAGAGCCCAATCGGAAGTGTGGCCAACGAGGACGTTGGGCCCCCTTAAGTGGGGTGATTGTGACAGCCTCAATCTCACATCACTTGGGTAGAGAAAGTGTGACCAGTTTATAAGCCAAGAGATCCACTCCATCTAACATGAGGCCTTTTGGGGTAGAAGCCCAAGAGCAAAATCATGCGGGCTAGGCCCAAAGCGGACAATATCATGTCAATGTTGAGCAGGTCGTTATAGCAACCGAGAAATTTTTCAAAAATTTTAAACTTTACATTGTCGAATTTTTAGTCGCGTCGCTACCGAAATATATCGAATTTAATTCTTAAACTTAATTAAATAAATATTTATCTTAATTAAGAAATTATAATTTATTTAATTAATTACCATTTAATTAACCATTTTGATAAACTAAGCATAATTCACAATTTACAAAATTTCTTTTATTCAATTCACAATTTCTACCAGAGCTTAGTTATTTAGTATCCTAATTAAACCCTTAGTTTCTTAATCCAAATTATTATCATTCAACCCATAGGATTAAGACTTTTTCCCAATTTAGTAAACCTTATTCAAACCCCCAACCCCATACAACCCTATGCCAAAATAACTTGTATAAACTTCCCCCAGACACCCTCTCCAACAGCCCAATCCAGCAGCCACCACCCAAAACAAGGTCTACCCTTCTCTCCCTCCCCAACCGTCCCCTCTTCTCCCTTCTTTCCCTATGGAAGTTTTGCAAACACACAATATCTCCTTCACACACACCACCTTCATCCCAATCACCTTCACACACTCAACAACATACACTTTCACACATTCAGCAAATCACCTACACATCTCAATACATATTCACACACACACACTGGCATTTACAAGAGTAGATACATACACAATATACGCAAACACAAACTGCCTCTCCTCTTGCCAACAACACACTTCACAAGTCTGCAATTAGTACACATTATTGATAAACTTGTAGGCAAGACAAGGAAATGAAGCCAAAGACACCCCACCGTGCACTGCCACCACCATCATCACCATCGTGCGCCACCGCCTCAGCCACAGTCGACCACCACTGCCCCTTTCAATACACCACACTGCCCCTTTTTGCCTGCAATACACACTTTGGATTTATGCATTTTTTCGTAAAGCAAATAGGCAGAAAAAGAGGAAATAGCGCCAAAGACACCCCCACCATGCACCTCCACCACTGTGCACAGCCGGCTGCCTCCATAGCCGCCAACCACAACCACCATATTTCACCCCAAAAACTCCACCTTTCGACTCACTACACACCCAAGAACCCAACCTAAGCATCTACACTGACCTCTAGGCTTCATAAACGAGAGATTTTTTGAAATTTCTGGGCAAAGTTTGACCGATTTCAACTCGGTCTTCCACTCCTCCCGCCGGCCTAGCACCCAAATCGGCCCCTTGGAGCCCTCACCGCCGTGGGTGACGCGTTCCGGTGCGGTGTTGCCGGCGAACGGGCGAAGCCAGCCACCCCTTTTTTTTTTCGGCCGAGAACCCCCCTGTCCCTCTCCCTTTCGGTCGATTGAAATGGGGGTTGAGGAGCAATATTATACATTTTTGATATTTAAATTTTAACCCAAAGTTTTATCTTGTGTCATTTTAGTCCTAAACCTTGTATTTAGTTTAAATGAGCCTGAATCTTCTAATTTCATCACTTTTAGCCCCCAAACTTTCGGTCCATTTCGGATGGGCCCAGAAACTTATATTTTATTTATTTTAGCCTATAAACTTTTATTTTCAATTATTTTAGCCTTTTATTTTGAGGATTCTTTCAAGTTAGTTTTAAAAGTTTATAAGATTTAAATTTTAGCTCATGTTTAACTTTATTTATTTAAAACTCATAAATTAGTTTATACTCATTTTAATCTAAGTCCCATTTTATTAAATATGAAATTTAATGACTTTAATTATTTAAATTATAACTTTTTTTTGATTTATTGACTTTCGAGGATTTCTAAATTAGTTTAATTGAACTCATATATTTTATACCCAAATCTTAGTTAATCCTTGATTTTTCTAGTTTTCCCTGACTTTTGGGCATTAGTCACATTAGGCACAAAACTTTAAACATTTTATACAATTATTTTATTATAAATAATTTATTTTATAAAATAACTCATTTTAACAAAAATCCTAATTTGAGTTTCATATTCTTTTATAGGCGAGAAGTGAAGAATAAGTGAGTAAGCCCTGCCTATTAGCTCGACTTGGAGGAAATTGAGGTAGACTCTTTTGTAAGATATTTTCTCAAAAAACAGCGCTAATATTAATTGATTGATCTGTAGATTGCATATGGATATGTGACTTATGTTCTTATATGTTATTTGCATGAGCTTAATTGCTTTATGCTTGAGACGAGACGAGATGAGACTTTTGCATATGCTTTATTGCTATGCACAGATTTTGCATGCATGCTATGATGTTACTATGCGCACTAGTATTTATATGCCCTCGGGCATGAGACGAGAGTCGAAAACCTGCATTTACCATACGATGCTTGTTTTTGAGTAGAGACTTATGAGATATGATTTACATGTTTATATGTATGTTTATAGTATAAATTGGTTAATATTGCGCTGAGTCTACTGAGTATTTCATCCCTTTCAAAATTAAACCAATCATTATCTTGAAGGTCATACTTTTCAAGCATCTCGCTCCAAGCTCACAAAAAATCTTCCTCTATTTCATAATCATATATACACTAACTGAAGTCTTTGGAGAACACTCAAAAGCGCTCAAACACTCCGCTGAGATGCTTTGCAGCATTTTGATATAAATGCCAAATATAGAGACGATGAAATGTTTTTGGCCATCGGTAAGCCAATGCTTTTACCATAGCAGCATCTTGATTAGTAAGAATTGTCGTTGACTCTTTTCCTCCCATTCCTCAAATAAACATGCCGAATAACCATATAAATGGCTCTGCTGTCTCGTCAAACAAAATTGCAACTCCAAAAATAGCAGTTTGTTTATGATGATTAACCCACAAAAAATAGCTAAAGGTCTACCTTCTTTATTTTTCCAGTGTGCTAATCTCATTTGTGCATCTGCCCAAAAGATATTAGTGATTAATCCTTCTCTATCTAACTACAAATTACAAAAGAAAGAAGGATCATTTAATTACATACTTTGAAGATATTCAAGAACACCATCAGTCTCATCTGGTATGACTTTAGTTGTTCTTTTAGTCTTCAGATAATTTTGATAATCCTCAGGAGATTTTCACGACCACCTGCCTTGTCACGAGCGGAATTTCAACAATAGCGGAAGCCTTTAACGATTAAAAATCGATACAAATACAGTTTAAAATATTAAGGCGCTTTCGCTACGCGCTCTGAAGATTAAATGTTCTGTGGGCTACCGCAACGAAACCCCGGTCACCCGCCGAAGTCTCGATCACATACATGTATTTTCTCCATCTTTGGGACGATCCAACAACAGAGCTGCTATGTCCAATACCTATAAAATTATAGAAGATTGGAGGGTGAGTACAAAAGTACTCAGTAAATAACAACATGTATTGGCCCACGCAAAACAATATAGAAGAGGGCATTTTTATGCACAAAGAAGGTCATTCACAAAGATTCAGAGATTCGATGATACAAAGCCCGGACACATCACTAGTTTAGCTTCTACCCGTAAGCCATACAATTCAATAACAGATCAGAATGGCCGAGACCACATAGCAGGGCCATAATAGCATAAAACAATTCAGATAGCAAAGCAAACGGGTATATAGTGTCACTAGCAATGGCCAAGAGTAAAGAACAATCATTTATCCAAAGACAAGTGTGCATACTTAAGCATCGAATGCCAAATCAATACAATAGAAGTATAAGAAGCAATTACAATCAACTATTGAACAAAGAGAATTATGGGAGATGTGAGATTCGAAGGGGGAGAGCCAAGGCATGCGTTACTCACAAGAGAAGCATATTTTCAAAGAGAGAGAGAGAGAGTCAATACACGTGTTACTCACTCAAATATCCCTTGAATAATTCCAAGAGGAGAACGCCTTTAAAACCTTAAAATTCTTCAATTAAAGCTATTCATTAGGTTATAATCTTTCTATATATGATAAGGACCCTTTTTCTAGAGACAAATATGTATTTTTAGTGAGTTTTTGGGGTTATTCTTCATCCTACCATAGCGGTGGACGAAGTTGGGTCGAAGGGAGGAGAGGTTGGGGTGTTGGCAATGCTTGGGAATCTTTGGGGACTACTAACCCTTTTTATAATAGTTGAAAATTAGCTAGTCTTAATAAAATTTGAGTTCCGCCAATGACGTTGCGATACGTGGCACAATATGAAGCCGTACACCTTGCAAGGCTGTGTGGCAAAACGAGGTTCACTCGTTTATTGCTAGAGATATCCTTGTACTTTGTGGCGTCTTGTGATTAAGTCACCTCACTTTGATTGAGGTTGATTAAGGACCAAAATCCTTCTTTGGTTTCAATTGAGTAAACATCTTGAAATCTTCTAGTGCAATGGAAGCAATTATTCCATCATCGTCAAATATAGCTTAAATTTCGCGGGATGTTACATGCCTTGCTAGCTATTAATTCACAACTTTCTTTTGGAGTAATCCCTGCTGCATCTGCTAAATCAATTTTAGCTAGTTGGGCCATAGTCAACCTTCTCTGAGACCTATGTAAACTTGAGGTCACGTGTGAATGAATAGCATTAAATTCAATGACACGGTATTTACCAGTTTGATGATCCCAGCTGACCTCCTTCATTTATCTCAAGAAAGCTGAACCTCATTTTAGTACGACTATGTTTAACAATAATTCGGCGTTTATCCACTTCACGACGACCTTCAAAAGAGCTACAAAATATTCTATTTATCAACTTTCCATTAACATCTTTTTGCACTTTACTCATCCGAACGCTAAATCCCACAGATATGTCACACCCTCACTTTATTATCTAGTATTATCGAGTATCTTATTATTAGTTAATATATTGCGTCGCGGAAGCTCTCATTTAAATTGTTGCCTTCAACAAAAATAGCGAGGGACGAGACATACCTAACAAGTTGTTCTTGTCTAAAGAAACGTTGCAATATTACTACATGGTATCATAAACTTTTCTTTGAATATTAGGAAAGCAAGTCATCCTTATAGCTTGTTTTACTATAACTACCGAATTTCTTCATTTGTATTTCATGCTGGAATGCTTTTGCACAATTAAAAGTATGTTTATAATAAGAATTCGCGAACACAATTGATTATGCTCATAAGTATGTTTCATTGATTAAATAGCCATGTTAAGTGATTGGAAGACATTTACATTGAAAAATAGGCCTCCAACCAATACAAAAGTTGCCCCTCCATTTTCACTTGCATACTACAAGCTTTGTATATGTGTATACCTATATTTATCAGTTTACATATATTCTCATGAGCATGTATATAGTTAGTACCCTTGTTTCTTTAGACCACAACATTAAGAGAAAAACATAGGCCAATCTGACAAATTTATCATTATAATGATGAGCATGGGTATGTGCACAACAAATATTAAGCTCATAAGTTGTCCCTAAGTACATTTGGAGCCAAGGAGCATTTTCATAGTAACTCCAAAGATCAGTTTCCACTACATGTAAAATTCTACGTCTCTTCATAGACATACTCCAACTCTCGGCTTACTTTTTGAACATTTTGAGCTTAATCATCTACAAAATTTCAAAAAATGTGATGAGTACAATGTACCCAGTGATTTGCCCCTTTCGTATAAGAAATTCCATTAATTACAAGTTCAAGAAAATATGGAATGCGCAAAACTTTTAATTGCACAAGAGGGACCAATCCCTAGTTAAACTCTTACCCATAGCACATAAGATCCATATCAATTCATGTCATTCAATGTTGATTTGACCATGGCCATGTATATTTTAGTGGATCCACATCCAAAGTCCCAGTTGACCCCTACAGGAATTTTAAACAAAGTGCAATACAGATACAAGGCAATATACCATACTAATCGTCTCCTATCGTGGTATCATGAGATGACTCCTAATATGAAACACAACAAAGCAAATCCAATACAAGGCAGGTAGAATATCAACTAGTGATTCAAATACAATAAATCATTTTTTCTTTATACAACAAAAATCCATGTTCATCTTAAAATTCATGAATGCTCAAAGCGAATTAAAACATTTGTTACTCACATCTTTAATTTGATTTCCCCAAAGGTCCTTGAATTGGCTAGGCTGAAAAGTGCCCTCAAGACCTTAATATTCCTAAATCAACGTTGTGTTTTTAAGTTGGATTCTTCCTACATATAGAAAGGAGCCTTTTTCAAATGAAATATAGGTGTTTTGGTGGGTTTTTGTTAGTGTTTTTTCACCCCTTCTATTTATGGACGAATTTTCTTAGTTATTTTGGGGAAAACCTTTAGGTCCACCTATGAGAATTGAGACAATTGGCCTTAGATAATTCTTGGGATTAACCAATAGAGATAAGCACAACTGTTGTAGGTTTAAGAGTTTTCGTCAGCAAGGATAATGACAATTGTCCTTGTTATTTCTCATGTGATTGTTTTCTTAGATTAACAAATGGCTTATTTAGGAATTATTTACTTATTACTTATAAAGTCCTTCTACTTAATGTGGTTTTACAGCTAGGTTGTTATATTTCGAGTCACACTAATCAAGAACCACATTCTTACTTTTTTGGCATCATTCGAGTAACCGTCTTTTAAATCTTGTAACATAATTGATGCAAACTCAAGTGAATATTCAATCATCTTCAAAATAATGGCCACGTCCTTTTTAAAATTTGGCGGAATGTTACATTATAAGCATAAGGATTATAAAAGTTATAAGCATCTTCTTTAGTTTTGAACTCCATACCAATTTTTGGTAGTGCTTCATGGTGAATCTTGAAATGAATGTATTCAGTCACATTTATTTTGTGTATCTTCATTTTCCTCTGTAGCTATTCTAGTCATATATGAAGATTTCAGATTCTCACCATTATCAAAATCCAAATTTCTACAAGATCGGCAGTCTTCCATCAAATTATTATTGTACTCCATAGCCTAAAGACATCCACACACCCCCTGAAAAAAAAAAAGAAAAAAGAAAGAAAAAAATTTTCACACGTCCAAAAATGATTAAAGATGTCAAAAAAATAATTAAAAATACAGTTATGTGACTTTTGATAACATTATTTAAATTTGGCATTGTTTAACAATGAAATCGACATTATTTAAGCAACACATTGATGATCAAGAAAGATCATTTAAATTTGTACATTTCTTAATACATTAATAAACAATAACTAATAAACAAAGCTGATTACTCATCTAGTCTAGCACTATCATCCTATCCAATGAAATTATGGAATCAAGCCTTGGATTGTTCAAGTTTCGCGGACACCACTTGTACTTTAAAAATAAAAATAAAAATGTCTTATATCAAAGCCACAGTTATATTCTTTCATTTAATTGAGAAGACTTACCTGTGCATGCATGCGGTGTTTTAAATTTTCAACAAAAATGAGAATTTAGAGTGTATTCACCATTTTTATGGTGATCACTTAGAAACTACTCTAAATTGCATTTTTCTTGCAATGTTGTGCAGATCGGAAGAGTAACTTTTCTTATTTGTTAAAAATGATTCTAGACACTCATTCTGACATTCGAGCAAACATCCAGAACACATGGTAATTAGTTAGATTTCAAGTGCATCTATAATTCGGGGATCAACGAAGGCTAGGAAAACAGGAAAGCACACAGAAGCATCCTATCAAGAAAAATCAATAGAAGATATATTTCAGAAAACTTTTACCTTTGGCTTAGCTTCCAAACAAATACTAAGTGAAAATTGCAAGTGAAGATTGTAAACGTGAGAGATTCTTCTAACTTTAATCTGGGGTAATTTGGGGCCAAATCAGTAGTCAAGAAGTAGCAGCATACAATTTCAATCTTTGGGAAGAAATTAACGTGAAGGGGGAATCGAGAATTGAGGGGCGGCATTTGTCAAATACAAGCGTCTCTTGTCTCTTCTCTCTCTCTCTCTCTCTCTCTCTCTCTCTATGTGTTAACTTCTCCTAATAACTTTAATTCACAGTTAATGCTACTGAGTTGCATTAAGTCGCCGATGTGGACTCTTCTTGCTGGCTGGACAGTTAAGGGGACATGTTGTGTAGATAGTAGATTTCAACTCCATTACGTGATATTTTTACATCGGGGAGGGGGAGAGAGAGAGAGTCTGATGTGATTGGGATTTTTGGAAGGCAACTAGATAGAAGACAGTTAAAGAGTCTTGCAAGTCTGGAACAATTCACCCAAAAATTTAAATTAAAAAAAAGAAAAGAAAAGAATAAGATATGATATGTACCACATAGCTTACCAAACAATAACAAAAAGACACCAATGTCTCTACTTGAAGCAGTTTAGGCGGAAAAACTACGGTCAGCCTATACCGTAATATTTTTCATTTAATTAATATATAGATTAGTTTAGACATATCTATAATATATAATTTATATATTAATAAAAGTAGAAGTAAAATTGAGTCTTCAATTGAAAAAGATTCAATTTGGTTTTAGATTCCTGTTTGTGAGAATCATTTTTTTTCATTCTATTTTTTTATTTTTTCTTAATTTCCTGTATATTGGTAAGTTTTATAAAACTATCTTTTCCAAATATATATTTAAATCGTCTCACTAATATAAGTGACACCTCACCATTAATAACCGCTCATTATCCTTTTTTTTGGGGGGGGGGGGTAAAACCACTGTTCTTCTCTACATGTAGCTTGAATTTTAATTTTTTGATTTCCTTTTTTTAACTTTAATTTCCTTAAATAGTTTTAATATTGGTTAAAGTAACTGACCACTATCTAATAATATAAGTAACTGCCCACTATTTTTTCGATACAAAGGGGATATAGGGAAGGGGAGGAAAATTAGGAGAGGGGCATGTGTGGTTCGAACTTAGGACCTATCACCTGATATGTAAGTATATATTCACTGTACTAGAATTCGAACCACAACCGCCCACTATTGATAATCATCCATTACCCTTTTTTTTAATTTTAACCCACCACTGTTCTCTATATACAACTTGAACCTTATTTTTTTCATTCTTTTTTTAACCTTAATTTCCTTAAACCATTTTAACTGATCACTATCTTATTAATCGGCAAGTGCTATTGTCTATATATAATTACAATTTAAAACTAAAATTCATTTTCTGTGGTTAATTTTGTCTTCCATAATACATATTGGTCCACAATGGCTTCACAAGATAAAATTGTCGTCACTAAGTTCCAAGACTTGAACAAGAGAAATCAAATTAGATTATTAAAGTTTAAGTTACAAGAAAGCTTATTGCTCTGACAGAAGTTGATGAAAAGGTCGTTCGAAGTTTGGAAATACTACTTGTCGTTCTTGAGGATACTTTTCAAAATTTATTTCTTATAATTTCTTCCCTTGTACATAAATTTATGATTTTAATATAATTTTTTTATTCCTTTGTCACAAGGAGATAGAATTCATGCTACAGTTAATCCCCTGTATATTTCAAAGTAGAACAAACAAAATCAGGAAAAATATGGTTTGCTACATCTAAAATTTGTCAGTAATTGATAATCATAGAAAATTTAAAATAACTTCTCACTTTGGCAACCACTAATGCAATTGCCGTTGGTGATAGGTCATTCACATAATTTGTTTTTAATTTTAAAACAGTTTCTGAAATTTAGAATATATTTTCTTCTTGTTCTCTTGGTCTATTTGGTATGATCATATATTTTTATTTTTCTCAATACAAAATAATTATGTATGTAAGGTATGTATTTCTAATTGCATTTTTTTATTTTGTCTTTATAGATTGTTAGTACAAAATTCATTTGATTTTTTGCATTCTTAATGCTTTCTAAGTGTCAAAATATTTGTGACTTATTATGCATGACTTATGTAATGTGTTATATTATTTTAGCATGCATATTCTAAGTAAAATCGTGTCTTGGCCGAAAAGAAAGGTTGGGGTGTGTGACCTTTCTTGAGGCACAAGAATTTTTGTTACATGCTATGTTTTAAGGTTTCCCAATCCTAGTTGAATTCAAGTTTCCCTATTTGATTAGGTTAAAACTTATGCATATCAAGTTCTAATATAATTAGGTAAGTTTAGTATTTATTGAATATAAGAATTATAACTTGCTTTATTCTTGTTCTACTTGGATTTGGTAACTTTAATTCTTGTATTGCACAAGAATTCAAAGACCTATCCTATATATTCTTCTTGCAGGTTAAGATGAAAGAGGACCGAGACGAGCATAATTATTCTTGCAATATTTTGAGAGCTAAACCGTAAAAAGGAAGACAAACACACAATAAAAAACTCGTGAGTTCATGCTTGCAACCGAACTTAAATGTTCTAAAATCGTGTTTGTTTGGCAAGACCCTACATAGTGCATTGATTGAAGATCACATATGTGCATTGTTTGTTTGGCTTGCTCGTGATTGACCTTTCGGTCGCCAACATGCTCTCTGCTCTTCAATCTTCTTCTTAGAGGCCTCCACGTTGTTTCTCAATAGAGAGGCATCATTCTTGGAAACAGCTAGATCTTACTCCGTCTCCTTTAGCGCCAGCTCTGCCTCCTCTTTCAACTTTGAGGCTAAGCCCGCCTCTTTGGTTAGTTTCTTCATATCTTAGATCATCTTATGAACACGAGCTTCTGCATCTTGGTCCAGGACAGCTGAGCGACCTCACATAGCTCTGCTTGTTTGAAGGATCTTGTTAAGCTTCATAGAGTTCATATACTTCTCCCATTTCTTGGACCAGCTTCTAGCCACGTCGCTCATGGCATCGCCGAGATTCCCAGGTAGCCCCTCTGGAATGTTCTCGAGTTGCCTCTTCGAAAGATTGAAGCTAAGCAGAGCCTTAGGCTTCTTATCCTTCATTTTTTTCTAGCACAGCTCAATGGGTTGGTTGAACAGGAAGGAACGGGTCATCCACCAGCAGGTCCAGAACCCCTTTCTCCTGAACCGGTAGCCTTTCCCCTCTTGACACCGAGACTAGGAGTAAGTTGTCAGGGAGGAGTCGAGAGGAGTGGACGAAGGAACAGCCCGCTACTGCTTGGTAGAAGAATCAGCAACTGCAAGGTCGGCCTCTTTTGCGACCCACTTGCCCGTGGCCTTCTTGTGAAGTCTTCTTCTCTACTCTTTCATCTCCAAGGCGGTGCCACCTTCTTCAGTAGGTGTCCTTTCCTGAGTCTATTCTTGACGGTTTTCCTTGCCTAGAAAAAAAAAAGCTTGTGTCAGGTCACCATACGTGTGAAAACAGATCCAGAACACATCTACAACTTCCTATTGTGGGGACTACTATTGCTACGTTCCAACCTCAGTGCTGAAAGACCAATCTCAATTAGGGTATCCTCATTGGTCAGGTTCGTAATTCGGCGAGCTTGGGCTTCCAACCCAGAGACCTCTTGAGCTCATTCCATGAAGGTCGAAGATATTAACTGAGGCATGTCAATTCTTGAAACAAAAGGGAGAAAATTTTAAGTATTAGCTCATCAGCTCTGAAAAAGAGTGATGGGTAGCAACTTATGAGTGTTTGCATAGCTTGTTGGGGTCCTCCAGTTGCCTCCTGCCCAGAACAAGCTCTCCTTCCACTCTGGGTCTAAGTCTGGTACCTCTTTCACTAGATTAACTTCCGATCTCATTAGGCTCCTGATTTTGGACAAGCGGCCATATAGAACCAACCCTTCCCTCCAGAGGAGATGATTTCAACAAGTAATAGGAGTCGAAATCCTTGGGGATGGGAAATCCCTAGCCCTTACACTGCCACAAGACAAAGACCCCTATTATCGTCTTCCACCCTATTGGTGGGATCTGCGAGGGAGCAACTCCCCAGAACTACAATAACTGGGTCAGGTTTGGCGAGAGGGAACCTAAACCCAGCCTTGAAGATCTTCGTACTCGCGGCCATGCACCTCCTTGGAGGATTGTGGGCCTTTGTCCCTTCATAAAGGAGCCACAACACTATATCACCCAGTAGACAGTACCGACGATGAACGATGCACAAATTCTCTTCCTCCACTTGTGAGGAGATATCCTTTCCTGACTGTGGTGGGTCTTTCTCTAACACTACCGCCGCCAAGGGACATCCACTAGAGCTTGCCTCCGCTTTCTTCTCTTCTCTTTCGTCCTCTCTCTCCTCCCACTCAATCTAGACTTCTGGCTCCTCTGCTTCTTCACCTGACCGGCCAGTTCCAGCTCTGAAACTTTCCCTCCTCCAGTCGCCATTTCACTAACCCAAGGCTACCTAAAGAAATCTCAGAAATTAAAGAGAAGGATTACTTTCGAAAGCGAGGACGATGAAAGCATTTTTGCGAAGTAAGTAGGAGGTGAAAGGGAACATAGGAGTGAAGAAAAGAGAGAAGTAAGGTTGGGTATGACGTGACAGCCATGTGGTGCTATGGGAAGCGAAAGGGCAATAATCAAATTAATGATTACTGCCTGTAAGTCTCTGAAACATGCCACTCTAGTAGAAGAGTGACACTTGGTTAAGTGCTGCATCTCAACCATTTCAAAATTCAAAGAGTATACTTTCGAGCGGTAAAAAGTTTGAAGGGAATTATTAGCGAAACTTCAAGGCCGCTAACTCTGAAGGTCAGAAACAGTGACCTTGAGGGGGCATTTTGTAGCCACTAGGTCTCAAAGATCAGTAAGGGTCAAAGATCAACAACGGTCAATGGTTGTAGGGTCTTGGGAGCCGGCTCTGAAAGTGTAATCCAACTTAACATCCTAACAACCAAACGATTATAAGATCTAAAAAGCCAATTTTATTGACCTCAGAGGCAAATGTATCTCCATTCTTGTGTTCTCACGGTTCAAGACGCCCAGGTTATGCTAAGGAGCTTATAGTCTCTCAACCTAACACCGTGACCTAGCGAGCGTGCACATGAGAGATCTTATCGCTTATGACTGATGGAACTTTAGCATTGAATGCAAAGTGATGGCCAACGGCCCTACACATGAGTTGAGTAGTCATTAGTCGAAAAGCGAAGGTGAAATCCCAGTTGATATGAACCACAGGCCATTCGTGTTGGCCTAGCATTAAATGCATGTAATTATCGCCTCCATACAACTGGTAAACTGGCATTATAAATAGAGTCAAACAAAATTGAGAAGGGAGAGACACCTAAAAAATCTCACTCTTCTTGTCTTTGGCACATTTACTATCTTCCATGTTTATTACAAGCATTCCTTGTCTTTACGTATTAACTACATAAATCAATTCAAATACAAATTTCCGCGAATACAAATCTTTCTTATTGAGGCGAAGGCTGAATTTGGCATCAGCAGAATTAATTGTCTGGCAATCTTTATCATGGATCATGGTTCTCAACTCATTGCTGCTCCTAACCCTCGAAACCATACAATATATAGTTGCCAATGATTGAGCATTGGTTTTCTAGAAGACATGCAAATATGGGAAAGTGATTACCTTTAATAATGTGATTTCCAAGTCTTGTGATTATATGTGTTATACTATTACCAATCTAATTGAATGATCAATGGTCTACAACAACATACCACCAAGCCAATCTTTAACCTCAACTCATGATTAGGAACCCAAAATATCTTTATCTGATTCAAAAATTCATGTATGTGAAGATCTTAATGTAAGTCTTGTTAGAATGTGATTTATAGGTGCATTAGAGCTTAATTAAGTATCACATTGGTTTAGTGAAACCATTTAATCATTAACCACAACAACAGCATCAAATGCGAGTGCAAGTATGGTCCTTTCATTGAAAGAGGAGGAAAAGCCAACAAAGACCAAAATTTGAGATACGGACTGTTAACAATTGATGCAACACAATCTCATGACTTACATCTATCAAAAGATCATTTGTACCTCAATGGTTGCATGCACATGATTCGTCCAACTATTGTTCCACATAATACTTGCAATCCAAATAAAAGGATCTCCCAACTCAATACATTAGTTGTCCCTATCAAGATTTTGAAGTCTGTGTTCTTAGTCAGCGATAAGGCATTACAGTAGTCCCACAAGTAGGAAGAGTTAATAGTTGCATGTATAATCTTCTGCCTATTTTTCCCTTTGGTAGCACAGTAGTCTCATCTAACTCTTCAAAGTAATAACTATTCATTATAGATGCTTAAAAAATAATTTAGAGGTAATATGGTAAAACTACCTCATTTCATCAAATATTTTGTTAAGAAATTTTTTACAAATAGTAAGACTCATTTTCTACTATAAATTGAATATTCATAGGGACTAAGGAGAACGAAAAATATATAAATATATTATATTTAAAGTTTCATCCCACTCTTCTAAATAGCCCATAGTAACTATGATATTTAAACAAAAAATTGTAATTTCTATTTTTGCGTATTTCGTGATCTTAATATATAAAAATGCTATATAATTATCAAAAGAAAAAAAAATTAATACTTTAAAAATTGTGGAATATTTGAACTCTACATGATCTTTTTTTTTTTTTGGGGCAACGAACTTTACATGATTTTTATTAATACAAATTGTATATGATTTTTAAGCATTTAAATTTGGAAATTAATTATAAATTCTAGGAATACTTTGAAACTTTCAAAAATGGGAGAGAACTAAATTGCTATATATCTATTAATTAACTACAAAAAGTGAATCATAATCTTGCAGAAAAAGAAAAATAGAATAGTGGTCAAATATGTACAGAAAATGAATCTAGAGTGTTCTATACTCTGGCCTTAGATCCTACATTGTTTGCATAAAGTGTAAGGGTACCATTCCGCGTCTAACAAAATTACTATGATTTTGTTAGATAACGTGTTGTGTCTTTGTACCATGTCTATGTTGTATTCCTATAAAAAATAAAATAAAATTAATATGGACTATGATGATAAAATATTCAATTTTACTAATAAAATTTTTAAAAAATTAAAAATTCTACGTAAGAAAATAAAAAAAAATTTATTGAACACAAGTCTTTAGCCTAGATAAAATATTTTCAACTACCTTTCATGTGCACACTGAGAAATCAGTCGCCTTATTCTACCATTGTATATAAAACAAGGGCTATATATAATATCGACCATACTTTAGAATTCTAATGTTATCGATTCCTATGATATATAACTACCTTGAAAGTGTGAGATTTTGGAATTTACCCTGAGGGATCTTGATTCGAATAAAGTTTGGGAACCAATGATTAATGATTCAAACAATCAAATCTTCATAGATCTAAAGATTGCTTCATTAGGGTACGGATCACACAAAAATTACACCAAGATTTAAGGGAAAAGCATGAAAAAGTGAGATTAAGTAGCATAGAGAAGGAAATTGAGGAAAGACTGAGAAATATAAGAGGAAAGCAATAAAATATGAAAAACATTATAATAAATTAATAAATATATGAATCACATATTTAGGCAGCGTTATCGCAGAACATGCGCTGCAAAAATGTACCGCATAAATTATAATTTATTGATTCGAATAACAATTGGGAACCAATGATTAATGATTCAGAGAATCAAATCCTCATAAATCTATAGATTGCTTCATTAGGAAACCGATCACATGAAAATTGCACTGAGATTTAAGGGAAAACCATTAAAAAGTGAGATTAAGTAGCGTGGAGAAGGAAAATGAGGAAAGACGGAGAAACATAAGAGGAAAGTAATAAAACATAGAAAACATTATAATTTTAATAAATAAATATATGAATTATATATTAAACATGCATGTAACGCCCCGAATTCTGAGCACCCAGGACGTTAATGAAATTTTCTTTCTTGTTAAAATAAACAAAGAAAAAGCTGGTAAATATGCGGAAAATAATCTTGGGATTAATATCTTGAAAATGAAGGATTTACTGATGTCAAAGAATAATGAATTTAAAATATTCCGGAACAAATAAAAATGTTTAATTCATTTTAGAAATTTAATTAATTGCCACCACTGCTCAACGCCTCTCCTCTGATTCTGAACCTACAAAATATTGTAATTTGAAAGGGTGAGTATTTCATTGAAATACTCGGTAGTCTCGGTGTAAATTAATTAATTATACCACAAATATACATAAGATCATGTATCTACATGAATATCTCAAATAAGTTCTTTACTCGAAAAAAGCATCGTATGGTAAATGCAGATTTCCGACTCTTGTCTCATGCTATAAAGCAAGTAAATACTAGCGTGTAGTAATCAAGTATTGCATGCATATCATAATTATTCTCGTCTCGTCTCGTCTCGTCTCGTCTTAAGCATAAAACAAGTAAGCTCATGCATATAATAAACACATAAATCACATACTCACATGTATACTGACAGTATAGGTCGATTAATTTTGCGCATACGTTTGAAAATAACTTTTTCTAGAAAAATGAGACGACCTCAGGTTCTTCGAGCATGAGCTAATAGGCAAAGCTATTCTTATTCTTCACTTCTCGTCTGTAAAGAATAAATAAATCTCACTTAGTGTTTGAAAGTATTAATAAAGTAGTTCTATACTAATTCAAAATAAATGAAACGTAAATTGAAGTGTAGTTACTAAATACTAACTCTAAATGATATACTAATTATTGAAAATAATTTAGTTAGAATCAATCTAAATAAAATAAATCAATATATAAAATAAAGGCTTTTGTTAACTTGACTAGACTAGAAATAAGTTATAGGAAATTGAAAAAAATATTTTCTAGAGGCTAGGATACTAGTTTGTATAAATTAAGAAGATGAAGCGTAAAATAATAATAATGATGATAAAAGAAAAAATGAAATAATCTATGCAAACCTTTCTGTCCATATATTTGACAAAGCATATTAATAATCAATCATTAAGAAAACATAATTACCTTTACCAAAGCTTTCCTATCTACATAGTTGACGAAAAATAATAAATAAATAAATAAATAAAAATGCATGAAAACTCTTGAAAGTGAAAACTAATAAGAAAATAATTTAACACACGACACCCCCTCTCAACTCTACATATCCGAGAGAGCGAAAGTAGGTGTGCGTGCAAGAGTTCCCGGATCGAAGCCATTCTCTAAATAAATGAAGTCAATGAAGTGGTGGTTGATATATATTATGAAGGGGCATTCGGTAGAACGTGCATTAATTCCCTATGATAAATTGTGAGTCCCTCCGTATTCATGTAGGAATTTTGCTTACGTAGTGTGTAAATACATATTTATATATGCAAGTGTGTGGCTAAGTATGCATATGGTAGTAATATGGTGGTGAGAAGAGAAAATTGGTTGGCATACGTGTATTCACTTGCAAAAGAATTAAAAAAAAAAAAGTGCATTCGGTGAGTGGGAGAGGGGAAGCGGTGGTGGAATTATGGGGAGAAGGAGATGAGAATTTACCGAATTCGTGCTCAACCGCAGTGATACTTAGGGTAAAGACATGTGCATATATATATATATATATATATATATAGGTAAGGAAAAGTTGCTAAACCCTAATAATTATGTGGAGAAAAATTGCTTGGAATACAGGCCTTCATATTTGGGCTCAACTAGGCCAAGACAGAATAAATTAACAATTTCTTATGTAGAATATAGAGTATCCGTTTGGGCTTACAAAAATATGTTGAATGAGATTGGAGAATTGTTTGGATTTGATAAATAGAAATTTGAACCCAACTAAATCAAGTAGTAGGATAAATTGTACTTAATATGAGAAGTTGGATGGGTTCAAAGGAAATTAAATTCATAAAGGCTAACCCTTAATTTCGAGTCATAATATACGACTAAACCTCTTTCTTTTTTTTTTTTTAAACCTTCCACAACCTCTTTCTTTTTTTTTTTTAACCTTCCACGTGCTTAAATTAAAATAATGATAATGATAATCCTAAAAAAATGGAGTTACTATAATGGTTAACTAACTTAAAATTTTTTTTTAAATTGTTTATATAAGAAATTTAAATTAGTATAAGGTGATAGCGACATGCCGTAGAAAATAAAATTTTAAATACTAAAATTTTCAAGTCACTATAATGCACCACAAAAATATGCCCTATAGATTACTATTTTTTGGCGGGAAAAAAGATGTTGACAAACTATGCTTCTTTAATATATAGAAAGGTCATTACTATAAGTATTATTTATAAAGTTATTATTGCTAATTAACATATATTAACATTCATATCGATGTTTCCATCACTTTTATAATAGTAATCTATATATATATATATATATCTAAATCAATATTAGTCTAAACAAGTTTCTCTCCTAAACTGTTGACGTCATTATTGATGTCATATTTTGTTTTTCATTATTTTATTTTATTCTTTTCTATTTTGAAATGGCTAATTAGTGCAATTTAACTCTAACCTTTCTTCTTATTGTGCAATCTAATTCCAACATTTAAAACTTGGCAATTTCAACATTGAATCTTACTCTTTTAATTGCAATATAACATTCGTTTTACTTAAAAAGATAATAATTAATACTCTCAAATTCTCATTAACCTAAAATCCATATTTATATATTATTATTAATCTAAATCAATTATAACTTATGAACCATCGATTAGTGCTCTATATGGTAATTGATTACGACATATTTTGCCTATTTTCCACTGTCTTCCTCTAACATGAAATTTGAAATTCCATTTCCAGTTTTCCAAAGAAGCGCATAAAGATTGAATTTTTTCCATGAGTTTGATATTTTTTATTAAAAAGCAAATGCAATCAAAACACATTGTAGGTTGTTTACCGAAAATGCCTGTAATGAGAAAGGCGAGGTGGCTTATATTTCTTTGGAATGAGAAGGTCTCCTTGGAATGCCATAAACAGAAGTTGGTGGGGTTAACACTTGACAAATTTGTACTTGCACTATAACATTAAAAGGCTATTGTGAACTTTGTTATACTGAATCTTCTTTACTTGAATGTCAACTTTTTTAGAGAGATTTTGGCCTGATTGGAAACAGGCAAAACTTACAAGGTTATTTTTTTGCATTTTTTCTTAAACATTTTTAATGTTTTAGAAAAATGAGTTAGGAATTGGAAATTTAAAATGTTTCTACATTTAGAGGTTTGTTTGTAACAAAAAACATAAGTTTAATAAATTTCTTGGGTTATACGGTTGAATATAAAAAATTTCTCACAACTATTTATTCTTCTTTCATATTAGTTTCCTTTTTCATAAATTTAAATTTCCAACCCATAAAATGTTAAATTCTAAAGTTTCAAAGATGTTGAGAATGTAAAGAATCAATTCATGGTTCAAACATGTGGTTTTATTGATACAAATAGAATATATTCTTCAAGGTTTTAACATTAAAATGAGATGTTATGTGCAGTAATTAAGGACCTACACAACATGGCATGCAAGTGGATTGGTCCAACTGAACGTAGGAAAAGATTTCTACTGCTGAGTTTACTGGTCTAATTATTTTTTATTTTTTCCGTTGACGTACACTCATGTTTTTATATTTTCAACTGATGTACAAATATTTTTCATTTAATTTTAAATTCCTATTAGTTATATTTTTTAACGTTATTTTTCTTGTGCATCTCACAGGTGTTATACTAGTAGTAATAATATCAAAAGTGAGATAATTATTTTCATATCAAAGTGCGAATTACTTTTTATTACTATTTTTTTTTGAAGGAAAAAGCTTGTATCTCTTTAATATTGGGCTTGTTTGTTTGCCGAAAAAAAGGGGCTCGTTCAATACATCAAAAGCAATAGATTCATCTAACCAGTTAGAAGCTTCCAACAAAATAGAAGAATTATGACACTAGCTAGAGCCGTCCTAGCTATCACATGAGCAACTTCTTTACCTTTCCTTGGAATAAACTCTCTATTAGAGGAGATATAATTTCTTCGTAGCTTTGCACACTCATGGATAATCATCCCATACTCTATGTTATTCACTTTTCTAGGATTGAAAGAGTCAACAACCCCATGTCAACAACCCACTTTAACGCCTCTTTAAGGCCCATGGCTTAGGCTTCTTTCGTAGAAATACAGCTTTCCAGCTTCTTCATATACAAACCTTGGAACAGACCGCATGCATCCCTGAGAACAATTCCAATACCAGTGTGATTCTTATTGGTGAATGTAGCATCTATATTACACAAAATAAAACCAGATAGAGGTCTTTTCCATACTCCAAAAGAATTGTCCGAGTTATGGAAAACATTGGTTCCATTCCTAGCTGCTTGCCAATCTTCTAAAGAATTCGAACCTATAAGAGCACATTGCCTTGGTTGGAGAATATTACATATCCATAATTTCAAGTTCCGTTGTTCCCACAACTCCATGCCACAGCCAAGCGTCTCTGCCAAACAACCCATGAAAGATTCAAAGAACTAGCGAAAAACCCAATCTTTAAATCATACGTCTAAATCTGTATTGACAGGAGGTTGTGCAGTGATCGATGTATCCTTAGCATAATTGCATTTAAATAAACTATTATTTTAAACTTACGAAATTGATATGATTAATTACTATTTTGTCATTGTAATTATTATTAGTAATATTATTATTGCTAAAGCTATTATTAATAATTAATACTAACCAATGGATTGTTATTTACTAGATTTTCACCCACGCAATAAAGGGAATTTCATACATAAAATATAGCATAATCGTATTTGTTAGGTTTAATTTCATAAAAAAACTAAAAAATACAACTTGCATTGAATTAATGTGTATTCTACATTAGCAAGTAGCATGCAATCGATTATTTATTTTGGTGACATAATTTTAAATTTCGTAGTGTTAGTCCATCGTCTTCCCATTGAACCAATAATTTTTTTTATTAATTTTTATTTTTTATTTCCTTTATAAACAATAAAACCCGATAGCATAACTCTATATCCCGTGCATTTACGGACATACTATGCTTCACACCCGTGCGTTTCACGGATATATTGTAGTGACAAAGTAAAATACAATATAGCAGGAGAACATAAAGTTATGAAATTATATTATCGAACAAAGTAAAATTGAAATTCATTGGGTAAATATAAGATATATCTAACCAAAATATAATACATAGATAGAGTCCTAAAATAAAAATATTAAATTAAATGATTCAAAGGACAAGTATAATAAGAAGGAAAAATATAATAATAATAATAATAATAATAATAATAATAATAATAATAATAATAATAATAATGAAATCTGGATTGATATATTATCTATTTTCATATAATTCAAATCTATTAGACAAATATAAAATATATTTAAATTTTAAATTAATTGATTAAAAAGAAAAGTATAACAATAAGGAAAAGTATAATAACTGAACCAATAATTTTTTTAATTAATTCTTATTTTTTTATTTCCTTTAAAGACAATAAAACTTTATAGCATAATCTATATTAGTTTCACACCCGTGCATTTTTAAACATACTATGCTTTATACACATGAGTTTCGCGGACATATTATGCTGACAAAATAAAATATAATGAAGTAAAAGAACATAAAATAATGAAACATAAAATAATGAAATTACATAATCGAATAAAGTAAAATTGAAATTCAATAGGGAAGTATGAGATATATCTAACCAAAATGAGAGATGTAGGTAGATTTCTAAAATAAAAATATTAAATTACATGAATAAAAGGAAAAGTATAATAATAGTATTGACATCAAGATTGATATATTATCTATTTTAATGTAATTTAAACCCATTATGTAAATGTAAGATATATCTAACCAAAATGTAATATGCAGATAAATTCCCAAACTAAAATTATTAAATTAAATAACTAAAAGCAAAAATACAACAATAAGGAAAATTATAATAATTGAACCAATAAGTTTTTTATTAATTCCTATTTTTTATTTCCTTTAAAGACAATAAAACTCGATAGCATAATCTATATTAGTTTCACACAAGTGCATTTACAAACATATTACGCTTCGCACCTATGCGTTTCATAGACATATTATATTGAGAAAGTAAAATATAATATAGTGGGAGAACATAAAATCATGAAATTATAAAATCAAACAAAATAAAATTAAAATCCATTAGGCAAATATGAGATATACCTAACCAAAATATAATATGTAAATAGAGTTTCAAAATAGAAATATTAAATTAATATGCAGATAGAGTCCCAAAATAAAAATATTAAACTAAATGATTACAAAGAAAAGTACAATAATAAAATAATTATGTCAGTAAATTGGTTTTCTAAAGAAGCTAGACAATAAGTGAAAAAATTATTTCTAATTCTGTTCGACAATCAATTGAGCCAGATAAACTGTGCTTTTATATATACATATATATATATTGATTTTTTATTTCCTTTAAAGACAATAAAACTCTATAGTATAATCTATATTAATTTCACATCTGTCATTTACGAACATGTTATGCTTCACACCCGTATGTTTCATGGATATATTTTGCTGAGAAAGTAAAATATAATATAGTTGGAGAACATAAAATCATGAAATTATACAATCTAACAAACTAAAATTGAAATCTATTAGGCAAATATAAGATTATCTAGCCAAAATAAAATACATAAATAGAGTTTTAAGATAAAAATATTAAATTAATATGCAGATAGAGTCTTAAAATAAAAATATTTAATTAAATTATTAAAAGGAAAAATATAATAATAGAATAATGACGTCAGCAAATTAGTTTTCCAAAGAAGCCAGACAATGAACGAGAAAATTATTTCTAATTGTGTCTGACAATAAATTGAGCCAACCAAACTCTCTTTTTTTATATATAATAATATACTAGATGTGTACCCCGTGCGTTGCACAAAATAGAATAATTAGCCAAAAAAAACTTGATAATTTAACGAAACAAAAAATCATAATTTTATTATGTATTACTCACTCAAATATGCATGCTACTAATAATTACATTTTATTGCATACAATTCTTTCATTTAACACATAACTAATTAAACTGTTATTCATAGAGTAGTACTTTTAAGTAACGAAAATGAGAATTAATCAGGAATTTTTTAATACAAATTTAATTTCACGTTGAATATAAAACTAAGAAATCATGGAAAAAAAAAAGTATACAAAATTTATGTAACTCCTTAATTATCATAAACTTATATCGTTATTTAATAAGTATAGTGCAAAAACTCTAACAAAACATTTAGAGTGTGGATGATATTCATTTACCCGGATAAATTTTTTTATCACATTCATTCTCTACAATATATTCTTAAAAAAATTATTTTTGGCATCTCTTTGTATAGTATCATACATTTTCTTTAAAAAATCACTATTCATTAAATCTATTATTAAAAAAAATCTAAAAGTACACATCCTTCTATTACAAAAGACCCAAGGGAAGTAATATTACGATAAATGATAAATTCTATATGATTTACCCACAACAATAAATTTTAACCACTTTCCACTCTAAAAAGAATTCAAAGAATTTTTTATTTTTGTTGTAAATCATTATCATCAAATATTATTACTATTGTATCTCCTCAACTTAAATTTTTACCTATATAGGTTTCCACTTATATATTAATTAATATGATAATGTGTATATGATTGAAAGTATATAAAATAAAAGCATATATACGTAGATATATATTTTTATTTATATTTATTTATTATTTTATTTTTTTAGGAAATATCTTGACTCGGAAATCCAAACTCTAGATATAACTTTTATTATATATATGTATAAAATGAAAGCAAATATATAAGGTATTAGAGATTTAATTTGAAACTTAATTAGTTGAAAATGTGTATGTATATTATTAATATATGTATATATATAAATAAGATAAGATATTATTATTTTTTGTCTTTATAAAATAAAAGGATATATTTGAAGTTCTCTAATGAAGATAAAGTTAGTTAGTTTTAGATATGTAATTATGATCATAAGAGAAATAGGTGAAGAGATAAATTATGATCATTATTATTAAATAAAAACATGTATAAGATTGATGTTTAATTTGGAGCTTAGATGGGAATTATAAATATATTATTATTTATGGTTAATATAAAATAAAAGGATATCTGGTACGACGATGCTTACACATATCTAAAAATATAGTTAATATATCTAAAAATTATGATTATTATGATTATTATTGTTATTATTATTAAATAAAAGAATATATATATATATAAGTATGATTATATATAAGTATATATATAAGTATTATTATTGTTATTATTATTATTAAATAAAAGAATATATATATAGCTAGTATCCTACTCTAATATATACTAATCTCTTATCCGTGCGTTGCACGGGGAAACCAAATGAACAGAAATATAAGAAAATCAAAATAAATAAGAAATTCATTTTGAATATAAACATTAATAATGAATCAAAATATAATCTCCCTAAAAAGAATTTAACTATAATAAGATTAGTCTTTTAACTAGATTTTTACTAGTTTAAACCAATAAAACAGATTCTTATACAAAGTTTGCATTACAATTTAATATGCACCCTAATAAATTTTGAAAATATTTCGATAAATGATAATGTCCAAAGACCGCTTTAAAATTTGTTACAAAACTTTCGAGAGATTTTTGTCATATCCTTATGACACTCAGTTACAATTTACTGAAATAATAAATTTTATTTATAATTAAAATGAAAAAACTTAATGAAAGCCATATAAAAAAATTAAAATCAATTTTTCAAATTATTATCATGGGAATTATTATGCAAAACACAATTATACCATTCAAATATTCCCCAATAACAATGTTAAGACTAAAAGTTGTTTTGAAACACAATTTTTTAAGGGTTTTAATGTTAAGGAGAATACCACAATTTTCAAAATTGATAGATTAGGAATGTTTTGATTAGCTGAAATATTCAAAATTATAGATTATGAGTAAATATATCTAGATCCCAATTATAGATTATTCAAATTTTGGGAAAAAAAGAGAAGATTAAAGAGAATATTCTAAATTTAGCTTTATCTAAAAAAGAAGAAAAATGTTCAATTTACCACAAATTGTACCAAGAAATTTGAGCGAGAAAAATGGGATAATAGGAGTACTGAGACTTAATTCTTTTAATTATATATATATATAGATAAGATATATAGATATCATTTTGTTTTCGTGACTCATAGTTGTAGTAGTAATAATAGTAATAAAATCTTTATTAATATTATTAAAGCTGCTAATAATGTTAATTTTATTATTAGTGAAACGTTATTTAGAGTTTTTAATCCTTTCTAATTAATAATGTTTTATGTTATTGTTAATATCATTTTTTTATATTTTAGTAATATATATTATTAAAGAAGGATATTAGAAACCAAACTATAAGTTGTTATCATTATTAATTAATAGTTATATTATTAATATTACAACTATTATTCCAAGTCTTACTAGATTCTCATTTGTGTGTTGCATGAGACATTATCTACCAATATTCAAACTTAGAGTAATCTATTATTATATAAATCAAAGGTAGTCTAGACCTCAATTTCTCACATATAACTCCTGGTGTCATTATGACATCAGGTCAACTTATTCTTTTTCCAATTTTTTCCCCTATGTGACTCCTCTGGGTAATTGAATTTTAAAGGAGCTATACTTTCTTTATTTCTTTATTTTTTTTAATTTTTATATCACATGTTCACAGAGATATTAACTGCATTTTATATATGATATTTTCCTTTTACGGGGATTTTTAATATAAAGTCGTTTGCATTTCTTTGCTAATTGGCTCTAATATAAACCAAAGGTGGTCTAAACCTCGGTTTCCCACCAATGACTGCTGATGTCATTATGACATTGGGCCAACTTATTTTCTTCCCCTTCTTTTTCTTTGTCACTCCTTTACGTAATTGAAATTTTAGGGTGTTATGCTCTCTCTCTCTCTCTCTCTCTCTCTCTTGTATCACATAATCGTAGAGATACTAGCTATGTTTTATATATGACATTCCTTTTTTTATTGAGACTTTTAATGTAAAATCATTTGCAATCCTATGCTAATTGGCTAATTATGCGTAATTTGAATTCGAAACCAAACTTTGATTTAGTGATAGAGTCAGATTCTTTATAAATCATTGATTGATTTATCCATTTATGGTAAATAGATAAATATCAGCGTTTTTATCTTCTTTTGTCCTTCTGTCTTTCATTATATATTCCCTACAAAGTTGCTTTTTTTAATTAATGTTTCTCATATGTAGTATAGTTTATTGTGTTTGGATTTTGTTCTTTTTATGCTTATGGGTTTTTTTCTTTCTTTTATTTTTATACTTTGTTTATTAGGATTTATTTGTGGGGAGTTAAGTTGATAATGAAAAATTTTATACTTCATCTTATCCACATTTTTTTGTGTTTTATGTGTTTTTACAATGTAATGATTGAGTTATAATGATAGTTTTTTGTTCATTTAGTTTTTATTCAGAGTGGTTTAGTTTTCTTAATGTTTTCAACATGCATTGCAACAAGTTGTATGTGATTATGTTCTTAATTTTGGTAATTAGAATATTGAATTTATGTGTATCTTTCTTCAACTTTTCTTTGCTAAATTTCTGTAAACTTAACTAATTAATTACTTTTCCTTTTGCTCTTTTGATACAAAATATTAACACATGGACGTCTTTGGTGCATTTTCTTCTTGATTTGCTATTGTGGTGATTGAACAGGTGTGTTAGTTTTTTTGTTCTTATTCTTTCTTCAGCTATTGAGTTCCAGCTATCAAATTATGGAAATTTTGTATGACAAACTATTACGCTATCTTTATTATATAAAATTTGTGGTTTTGTGTTATCATGCGTGATTATATATAGTGTAAATATGTATGTTTTGCAAGAGAAAACACTTTTCTCAATGCTCACATTCACATAATTTCATCCTAAGAGCTTCTACGTCTTCTAATGTGATTACAACGATTATATACAAAGTTTATATTCAATGGATACTCTATGCTTAAAACTTTAGT
The DNA here is from genome assembly GCA_963692815.1 of Nyctanthes arbor-tristis. NCBI lineage: Eukaryota > Viridiplantae > Streptophyta > Magnoliopsida > Lamiales > Oleaceae > Nyctanthes > Nyctanthes arbor-tristis. The sequence continues at coordinate 53,599 of CAVNYN010219675.1, forward strand.
GGTGTAATTTATCATTCCTGTTCCTCTGAACTAATAACAATTTTTATTCATAACATTGGTGTCATATGTTGGAGCTTTTACAACTTTTAATGATAATGCTAGATTTGTCCCCTTTTCCCAATATTTATTACTACTGTCCTTACAAATATTCTCTTTTTTGTTTATTACTCATTGGATACAATTCAGTGTAATTACTATGTATCCATTGATTCAGTTATATTATGATTGGGTTTACAACATCTCATTATAGTGGTATGCTTTCTTTTGTATTTAAATAAGTTTACAGTTACATTATATTATATATATATATATATATTTTTTTTTTTTTTTCAAATGGTTATAATCATAGTTATCAGACCCGGCTCGAACATTGAACCGGCTTAGAACCTGGGTCATTGGTTCACTAGTTCAAGCAGTAACTCGGCGGTTGAACCAGTGGGACAACTTTGATCAACTCATTGAATATAGCATGAATAATTGCCATTGGTGTCAATTTTGCTATAATTTCATAATTAAATATCATTACGCACAAGTGAAAATGAAACTAATAAATATCCTTTAAATGTAATTCACATTGAATTGGAATTTTTGGCCTGTGATTGTTGGATGGCGAGACTGCATCGAGAAAACGACAATGAAAAGTTGATATTAGGTGAAAAATAGATGTTAAAAGATGTTAATTGACCATTGAGCTCTAAATTTCCTTGATGTGCACCCCAGGCGATTCTTTGCTTTTCGGGTCACCGGTTCTTTGCGAAACCCGGTGGGTCAGCGTCAATTTCGATTCGATTACGTATTGCTAATCAATTGTTAACCAAACCGGACACTTGGCCGAGTCACCGGTTTTCTAATCTGACCGGCCGGTCCGGTCCGGTTTTGATAACTATGGTTATAATTCAATCATTCAACAATTTGTACTTCAATTATATTGACCATTTTAAAACAATCGATCGATAATTGTACTTGGACATAATGTATTGTTGTATTCTAGAGATACTAGCTATTAAAATAAAATAAACAAACTTAGACTAATTGTCTCTTCTTGACTAACTTCGAAACAAAGTTAATTTTTTATTCTAATTGCTAAACATTTTTTATGCTAACTTCCATTACTAATTTACTAATTTTTACCCTTTTTAATTAAAACTTCCATTACTAATTTCCTAATTGCCCCTTTTATCAATCGGGAGTCTATCACATCTAACCATCTGTATCAAGCCACAACCTTGACTTAATCAAAATCGAATCGAGAAAGCAAACCTGATGGATAAATAAGTACATCGACCAAGCTCTGAGAAAAAGAAAAGATACAAATCAGTAGAGATAAAGCCATGTGAGAGGGATAACTGGTTGAAGAATTTAGAAGGTAGCAACATATCAAAGAAGGTGAGAGAGTTCTATGTAGTGGGAATTTTTGGAAGGCAGATAAGGAATGAAGATAGTGAAAGAGTCGTTTGCATCTAGAGCAATTCAAATGTTAGATAGAAACCTAAAAATTTAAAAAAAAAAAAAGAAAAGAAAAGAAAAAGGAAAATGATAAGACATAATATCTACCACACAACTTACCAGACAACAGCGAAAAGACAGAAGTACCTCTACTTAAAACAGTTTAGGCAGGAAAATTGAGGTGAACTTCTACTACATCACCTTTTATATAATTACTATATAGATCGAGGCAGTTTAATATTCATTGAATGTACATTAAAAATTAATAATTTAGAAAAGGGTAATTAAAAAGTCAAATATATGGGTGATATTATTGAGTTCAGTTTAGCTAAAACCTTTTTGCACTCCTCTATTTTTCATAATATTCAAAATTTGATGAACATTCTCCCAATTTCTAGAATCAGCCTACAAATTTGATAGTAATATATAGTTGCTAAGACATTGTGGGCCCAAGTATAATAAATGTTTTGAGGCCATTTCATCAAGCTCCACATTTCCAAGAACTCGTCACACTCTAATTAATTTCCCCCAAATGTTAGCGTCTCTAGCCTAAAAAATAACTCATCCCTTGCAACGGATTCACCCGTTGCTGGCCATTTAGTTTCAGCAGTGACCCCACCCCCCAAAAATGAAGGAAGTTGACCCTAAAAGTGACACTGGCAAAAACCATTTACCATTGCCATTGTTGAACCAAATTAGGTGCTTCAACCTTTGTTTTTTGTCACGTGCATCACCCCTAATCTCTGCTGTTATCTCTTATTTGTTGTACATCTAACATGAGAAAACCAATAATCATAAATTAATTGGAAAAAAATAAACAGAGCTCACTTATGAAATAAAAATATGAAAGGAATCTCATCTGAAATGCAAAGTATATGTTTATGCATGCATGTGTGTCTGTGTATGCATCAATCAGCTATTTAACTTTCAACATAATTCTGAAAAAGAGACTTTTGAGATACAAAAAGTCCAACATTTGTGTAGTTAAGTACAACGAAATGATGGCCATATAACTATTTTAGAAGGATATGAATTCTTAGCATAAGTTTCTATTAAACTTACATTTTTATTTGAGATCATTTGCAGCTGCATGGTTCTTTGCTTTTAATTTCTCTTAAAGAATGTTTGTGATAACTAAACTTATCATTAGGGGCTATCATTTTGTGCTATTTAGGGTCCAAAAAATGTTGTAAAATGTTAACAATTTATCACAAAGAAAATAACATTTTATTTCAAGAAATGAGTATTATTCAATATCGTTAAATTCAAAATCCATCAATCTACTATATTAATACATTTAATGCCAAAAATTAAAAATAATTTGGTGTTATCTCATAAAGGTCCTTTTTGTTATTGAATATATATAATTCATTTGAAAGATAAAAAGAGCACAAATAGAGCAAGTTCATATTTGAGTTTATGTAATAACTCAATTGCTATAGAAAATTAAAAAGTAGCACAATAAACATGTTTATTTTAGATAACCAAAAGTTGATTATTGCTATAAAATTTATCATTAAGTAGCTACTACAAATTTAACATCAAGTAACTATTAACAAAAGTTGAGAAACATGATGGCATAAAGCTAGAAATCAGCAAAAATTCAAACAATAACAAATAAAACTCAAATTTGAATCAGCCAAAACCCTGAGAACTAGGCTTGTTTGATGGCAAATAATATAATTTAGGAAAAAATAAGTATGAAAAGACAAAGAACATACAATGACCTTGCCATAATTTAGTAAAAGTTTGAAAAGATAATTAGCAAAAGAAAAAGGAAGATATAATGAAGATAATTCAGGAAAAATATATATATAATTTCACAGATGATGTGATTGGTGAAATCATCATAATCCTTATGAAGTCAGACCAGTGGCAGGAAAAATCATACCGGACAAACTTTTCTTATTATTAATATACAGATTATTACTATTATTATTATTATATTATAATAATAATTATTACTAATTTTATTATTAATAATATTGTCATCATTAATTTTACTGTTACGGTTAATATTATTATTACTACTAATTATTAGCTTTATTTTTATTTTTATTATTATTAATACACTTTAATTGGACACAACTAAATTTCTGATATATGAGAATATGATGACTTATCTTCCTAGGTAGAAAGTGTGTTACTTCCAAACAACCTCAATTAGTGATAATGATAGGGCTGGGCTATACCTTTTTTAATAATGTCGTTTAGGAATACTCATTTGAGTAACTATTCATCTTTCTAATCAATCTAAATTCTGAAGGGTCTTTGTAAACTAGAGTAAAAGAAATTTCCCTATTTTTTCCTATCATTGCAGTTCTAACAACTTTACTCCCTGTGTACAATTCTATAGAAACATAAGCAACACACAGTGGCGATTAAAAGTAACAAAAACAACCAGGAACTCCCATTGATCCAGGTTCACTAGAATTGGAGAAAAGGCAAAATTCGAATGCTACAAGTAGAGCAGTAAAAACACTGCGCTCTCTTCTGCCTTAGCAAACAGGTAAGGAGAACCTGTTTAAACGCATGGAGGCCGAAGGAAAAGACCAAGAGACATTGCATGATTAGCTTTAACTTCTGGCATCGTATCAGTATCAAGTATGAATGGGACAAGACTCAGACCCCATACCAATATTCTGGGACAAGACTCAGACCCTGTACCAATATTCTAGAAAAAAATACTATACAACTTACACCAATACCTTGTAGAATAATTGTAAAGAGAGAACCAATACAAGGGCCACCCTTCCAAAAGACTATATATAAAAAAAGGAAGAGGAGAAATAGTAAGAGACAAAATGAAAAACATAGAAATAGAAGAGAAGAAATGTCGACAGGGGTAAACAGGAACCAGATAAAAAAAAAAAAAGAGACAAAATGGAAAATGGATAAACTATCAGCTATTTGTTTAACCTCAACAAGTATCTTCCCCTTAGACCATTTGAACCGCTCAACTGTCGCATCAGCGTCCTCAAAAATTTCTGGACTGAATTAAAAATCATCATCGGGTATGGACACCGGAGGCTCGAATGTTGCCTTAATAGTTGTTGCTGTCTTTAATTTCTTTACAGATTGAGCCTCCCAGCCAATCCGACCTAGTTTGGCATGGTGAAATGGGAAGAATGCTTGACTGGGGGATGAACAATCTTATCTCCTTCAGATATAATCAACAACATGAGACATATCCCCTCTCAAAAGTTAAGCAGCAAACAAAAATAATCACATAGAGTTATACTCTCAGGAGAATATAAACTAAAAAGTGAATGGATAAGTGTCGTACAGGCAGTAAAAACAAAAAATAGATAACTAATCAGCATGCCAGGTTGGGACAATCCACACCAACATCATGGGTGTCTCTATCGAGACCTTGTCCTAAAGGGGATGGTTATGCCCCCGATAATAGTTTGTTGTCAGCACAAGAAGTGTCCTACGCTGTAACACAATATAGTATCAAAACATACCCCTGATGAGCTAATGCCTTTGCAGACATTGCAATGAGACACAAAATCAAGAAATCATAATATACATAAGCACTTAGAAAACAAGCAACTAGTCAGAAAACAAAATTTTTTTACTATATAGGAGACAGTATAAACCACACAGAGTTGATACCTTAACAAAAGAAGGTGACTTTGATTTTAATTCCTTTTCAACAGCTTTCATCATTTCTAGGAACTTCTCCATTAGATCCTTCGTCATGTGACGATATTCATCGAAACTCTCAGGGGCAAGCGTCTGAACTTGGCAATATCTGTTTTTAGCTCCACCTCTTTGGTCTAGATATCATCTATCCGACCTAGCCAGTCCTAAAACGAAAGAACAAACCCACAGTGAAATATAAAAACTAGTGTGTATGAATAGATAGATGTCTGATAATGATATGACTGACTGTGCTGGAACTTGATCAGAACTGATGGAAAATTATAGTGCTACCTTCATATTTAGGTTGGTATTCGTAACAAGATGGCCATGCCACGTTACTATCTTATTTAGAATACCAACCTAAAGTAACAAATGAGAATGTCAGGGAAAAGTGATTAATTAGATAACCCGCCAGAACAGAACATGAAGGACGCATCCGCATTCAGGATTGAAAGGATAAAAGGCTGATAATATTGAACAACATTAAACATAATAAAGAAAATCTTATGTGAAAACATCTCACTTTCTAGTCACACCCAAACAGTCCATTCATTGTCTTAAACCTCGGAACTTGCGGTTCTAGGACTATTCCCTAAACCCAAATAACTACTCAATTGATAAATATTGACCAGTCGATAATGACATACATGTTGTTATCCAAATAAGCAAATGAAACATGGGAATAGTGTACAATACCTAGTAGATAGATTGATATTATTAATAGATTTGTCATGACAAGAGAGAGATTTGGTTGAACCACCAGCCTACAAACATCAGACTTGGACTTATAAGGAACATAAGCACTAAGTATCGAGCAAAACAGATCAGAAGGAATACAATAAGCATCAGATCAAGGAACATTGAAAAGAATCTAAAAAGGCATCATATGTTTAATCTCAAACCAACTCACATTATCACTGTGACAAAATAGACCCATCAATGACCTAGGCCTTGTCACCCGTGGCTCGAAGACTACATTGGACTGCGTTTGTTCTCCCATTATCAGTGTGTTTTGCTGACCAGTAGCACTCACTTACTTACCTTCATTGCTACGGGTACCATGAAAGTCGACAGACTAGAAAGGGGTATTCAGGTTCACATCAAAAAGCTATATCAAGCACTATATGGTAAAAGATAACAGACAATCTTATGGCCAGTGTGATAAAGCACTGCAAAGGGAAATGTGAAGAGATTTCTAACCACATGGGCCGAAGAATTGAAATTACGAATGGATGTGATTGGCTGTGTTTGCTGCTTGATGCCTCTCAGCTCTAGTTGCAAATTGGCCGTAGTGATTCAGCCATTCTCAAAGAGAATTCCTCCCAACTTTGCTTCCTATTACTATTACCAACAACGCCATCATTAGTTGCTCCCTGTAAGAACAAAAGCAGTAGATACAAAGAAATACATGATGCTTATGCAATGGCATTATACCCCAAGAGAAAAACATGACACATGGGAGAGGAAATCCAAACTAATTGATTTGATAACAACATGTCCATGTCCACTAGGGTCAGAGATAAACAATCCAGAGTTTTCTTTATCAGGTTTCAGCCCACCTTTGCTCTCTTTAAATATGTGTTGTCGTATGCAATCTTCAAAAATTGGCTTTGCGTAAGGCATTGACATTTCAACATTGTCTGTGCAAATAGCACAAGCCTTAACCTACAACCACCAAAAGAGCAAACCATAGATAACTATAGATAGACACACACACATATATATATGTATAACCCTTATACCTCCAAATAGTGTAATAGCAAAATAATGGGAAAGAACAATGAAGTAGATTGTGCAGGAAAACCACTACCTAACTTACTCGAGGAACACTAAACACATCAGTCTCAGGGATCAAACCTCAGTAGTACGTCAGGAACTGATGATGATTAGTTCAATATGTAGGGATAATGAGACCTAAAACTTCTACAACAAAGTTCTGCAAGTACTGGAAGGGTCTCATAATTCTAGACTTGGAATGTAAACAGAAAACCATTCAGCCTATACCCTATAGTGGGCCTTCCATCACCCTCCTGTAGTGCAGATTTATTCCCTAAGCCATCCTTCAGTTTCTCCAGCGTAAAATTGAAGATCTCCAACCCTCACGGAAATGTATCACGCCCTTCAGAATCAGCGAACTCCATTAGCCAATCATCAACTGACTTTCGATAATGATATATGTACATTAAGTGGTGAGCATAAGTAAAATGCCCAAATTCCCTTGATCATGATCATCATTTACAACCGTCTTCGTGAAAACATAAAAATGGCATCTTTATCCACACAATGATACTTTGGGAAGTGCAACCTCTCCAAATGGTTGAACTGGCCCTGATAGTTAGCAAGGGTACCTCTCCCAACACACGGCAGACCAGTGATTAGGCAGAACTCTTCAAGTGAAAATTGAGTGATATCATGGCCAAAGTCAAACCACATTGCATCAGGATCATCACGCTTTACCTCTCGAAGGAGGAATTGCTGGATTAGCTAAGGACAGAGTTCAAGGTCTTCAACATCGAAAATGTAGCCAAAAAGGGACTCACAGAATAGCTTCAACTGGCAAACTGTGAACAGCTTATTCAATATAGAGAACACACTGCTCTCAGTTTTTACGCTAATTTCCCCTTGTACCAGTGCTCCTTCAGCAACAAATATGCTCCGTCTTATTTTCAACACATGGAAGTATTTAAGTGTATTGACATTTAATTACAGTCATTACAAAAAAACTAAGTAGAGCACACTGCACTTCCGTCCAGCATCAATATACTGTAACTGTTCCTTCTGTATCAATTTGCCGTAAAAGAAACGTATCCATCCTACTGTATTGCTAAATAATCCCGCGAAACTTGTTGACCAGGAAGTGATAATAGTACTAATTCTAATGCTTAGTGTATAAAACAGCATATACAACGACACAAAGATTTAAAAAAAGAAGAAAGTCCGAGGCAAACGCATGAAAATAGAGAAGCATGATAACTATGATTTGATGTTCCATTCAAACAACCAACATTGTGGACAAATAATAAAGGATTATACCAGACCAAATGCACCACAAAGCGAAGGCCAGCCACTATAACTACCAGATAATTTAAAGAGGACGTAGGAATGGGAGTTAAGCATAAAAACAAAAAAACTATGATGGCTAAGAATTGATATTTAATTCTAAAAATGGAAATTATAGACAAAACAATAAATTTTAAGACCAAACTTGAACGCAAGAAAAGGAACACAGGCCACTATGAGTACGTAATTATCCAAGCTAGACTAAAGGGCACCACATTGGCAGCCCGTACCAAATTGCCGTAATAGCAATAGTTTCCATCATATTGTATCGCTAAATAATCCTCCAAACTTGTTGACCTGAAAGTGATAGTAATAGTACTATTTCTAATGTTTAGTATAGAAAACAGCATATATATACAAGGATACAATGATTTAAAAAGGAGGAAGGTCCAAGGCAAACACATGAAAACAGAGAAGCATGACGACTATGATTTGATAGTTCATTCTTACAGCCAACATTGTGGACAAATAATAAAGCATTATACCACACCAAATGCACCACTAAGTGAAGGCCAAGCCTCTATAACTACAAAAAGAATTTAAAGAGGATGCAGACATGGGACTAAAGCATGAAACCAGGAAACCATAAAGCTTAAGACAATTGATATTTAATTCTAAAAGTGGAGATTATGGACAAAACAATAAAGCTTAAGACCAACCTTGAATGCAAGAAAAGAAACACAGACCACTATGATTACCAAATGATACAAGATGGACTAAAAGACACCACATTGGCAGCCTGCTGCTTACCACCCATCCCATGTATCATGTGCAGATATCGATGAAACCAAACCCCCAAGACCCCTTAGTTGACCTCAAAAAATTGTCTACCAAAAAAATCATAGAGCAAATGGACTAACAGAGTATTATTAGTAATGCCAAGTCTATCAGTATGAAATGATTTAACCTTAACTGGGACATATAATCTAGCAACCTATGCATCCCTTCCCTCGGGTCCTAAAACACGTATCCACCCAGACCGTTAAGCTACCTAGACATTAACATAACATAATGACTATTGCATACTAGCAACCACATAAAGCACCAGGGATAAGAAGAAAAATACTAGACATACACGATAAAGCAACTAAAAGAAATAGGAAAATATGATCATGAGTTAACCTATTGGAACTTCTAAAGTTAACATAATTTGCCCAGAACACAAATAAGCAATAAAACCCCCAACTCAAACTAAAGAAAGGGTGACATAACAAGAAGTAGTAAAACACCATGCATGCCAATAAAGATGAAATGTGCACACAATAACCATGAAGGACAGAATAAATAAGAATAACAACAAAATACAGAGGCCTAACTCTTGCTTATCGATCATAAACTATGAATCCATTATCCCACTAGAAATCACAATTAAACCCTACAATTGACAACATCACCCCTAATGCAAAAGAACCCAGAAAGATTAGATGAAGACGAAATATAGAACACATGGATGGGTTTCACAAGAATGAATAGGAAACAAATGCCATGGCAAGAACAAATAAGAACAAATAAATGCAACACTAACTATGGTACATTCTGGAATCTGAATGTTAATCTTGGTGATTACCCGCTCCCTCCTACCCTTGAATGCACTGCTCTTCGCACTAGCCCTCTGAGTAAGCTTTCCAATACCAGTGCGAAACCACTTTTCCCCCGTCATTATGCCCTAATCATGAGGCCGACACGGTAGATTTGATAGATATGTGATTAACTTGTTTAATTTCTCCATGTTGGTGTTTTATAGTATGTTTTATTACCTTAGAATAGTTGTTTGTTTGTTCATTTGGAGTAGGACCGAGGAAAAAAAGGCAAAATCTAGTTTGGATGGACTTTGAAAGGATTTTGGAGCATTGGAGACCAAGGCATTGGAAAATGAAACTTGGAGGACTAAAAAGAAAAGAAGGAAAAGAGGAAGAGCAAGGCGGGTGCCTTGCATATCAGTGCACCCGCCCTCTAGCCGCTAGAAAAGGAAACTTTAGGCAGATAAGGTAGGGCCGGCACCCTGCCAAAGCAGTGCATCCACCCTGGACGTTGAAATCTTGGCAAAACGAGAAGGGCGGACACCCTACTGGCCGAGGGCGACCATCCTCCCTTTACGCACAGAATCTCGCAGTTTTCCCTCCTGTTTTGAACTCTATGTTGGCCCAGAGTTGTGCAAAATTTTTGGAGTATCATTGAGGGCTTTTCAAGAGTTATAAAAGAAGAAGAATTGGGAGGAAAAAAAAGACACTTGAGACCCTAGACCAGAATAATTGAAGAACACGAGAAGATTGAAGATCGAAGAGTCAAACTTTGAGATGGACATGAGCATGCAAGGCTAAGGCCTCATCTACCTAATTCAAGGAAACGTTGATGCCTAAAGATTTTTTTTTCTTTTAGCTCTTTTCTTAACGTTATTTCTAGTACTGTTAATTGGGATTGTTGTGATAGTATATTATTCAAATTTATGATATTTTGTTGATTTTTTCTCAATAGGGCCCTGTGATTGATATATCTAATTTTCAATTGCTAGAATTAGGCTTTCGACACATAACTGTTGCCTTACCTGATTCACTTGTAGCAACTTGTGATTTTAATTGCTAGCAGTATCACTACCTAACATTACAAGACAAGCTTGCGATGTTGTGTGTTAGACTAACATATTTTTCTCGTTCTACACATTGGCTTTACATTAAATTTAGAGAACTCATTCTAGATTGTCCAAGGCCACTAATCTAATTCAAGAACTTGTTCAAATTAGCTACAGTTAAGGAAAAATTTGGGTAATTGGAGCATATCAATACCTAGGGTTGGAATTCCCAATTGCATGCTGGAAACATTTTTCAAAGGCTTAGGAATTACTCATCTAGACTCAACTGAAACGAGAATTAGGTGTTTCTCCTCATTAATCTCTCTAGTCAATTTTTTATTACATTCTTAATTAGTTTTTCAACTTAGTTTTATTAGAAATTCAACTCTCAAACCCCCCAAACTCTAATTGACATTCAATTATTTAGTTTATTCACTGTTCTCTGTGGGTTCGAACCTTACTCCGCTATTACAATTCTATTTAACCCAAGTAAGGAAATTGCTATTTTTGGCGCATTCGACAAGTGACCAAAATTTTGGCGCTGTTGCTGGAGAACAGTGCAATGAATTAAGTGATTTTGTTGATTAGTTTTATTTGGCATTATTTTGTTTATTTGTTTTACATAGAATGCTTACTATTGTCAATCGTGCATGACTAAAACCCAATCATCTAATCAATCTTCATTGCTATTTGATCTAGAACCTAAGAGAACTTTGCACTACTTGAGAAAAGAAGCTAAGAAATCCACAACTGAAGCAATAGCTACCAACAATCAAACATTGAAGCAACTGGCTGCTCCAGACCTTAATCAATAGCAGCTATGCATTACTTTTCATGAATTGGCTGAAAAATTTACTTTTGAATTGAAATCAGGGCTAATACATCTGCTGCTATCTTTTTATGGCCTTGCAGGTCAAGCATCTTGCAGAATTTCATGTAGTGTGCCCAATCATAGAACCACTGGATGTGACTGGTAAGGGCGTTTCTATTCTCATTGAAAGACATAGCTAAAGATTGGCTTTATTATTTGTCATCTGGGACCATCATTACATGGAATGATATGAAAAGGATATTCTTGGAGAAATACTTCCCTCCCTTAAAAGCTGCAAATATTAGGAACAAAATATGTGGGATCAGACAACATCAAGAGAAATCGTTGTATGAGTATTGTGAGCGCTTCAAGAAGCTCTGCGCTAGCTGCCCATATCATCAGATAAGCGATCAACTCTTAATCCAGTACTTTTATGAGGGATTACCTGCAATGGATCAGAGTATGATCGATGCAGCAAGTGGTGGAGGCATTGGTGGACAAGATATCTGAGGCGGCAAGAATCTTGATCACCAATATGGCAGAAAATTCTCAGCAATTTGGCTTCCATCAGGACCCATCTGTAAGAAGGGTAAATGAGGTATAGATATCTGTTACTGAACAACAATTGTCTGAATTAACCACTCCTATTAGGCAACTTGCTGTAGGGAATGCACAACAAGTAAAGGCATGTGGAATTTGCTCTACTATGAGTCATCCAACTGATACACATCCTGTGCTACAAGAAGAAGGAATTGAACAGGTCAAGGCTATATGAAATCCTCCCTTCTAGAACAGAGAGTATAACCCCTACTCCAACACTTACAACCTGGGATGGAGGGATTATCCTAACCTCAATTATGGAAATAGACTCCAAAACTTCTTCCCAAACCTGCAACCGGGAAAATTCCAACCGAGGCCTCTACCACCACCTCAGAATCTAGGAATGTCATTGGAAGATATGGTTAAAATCTTAGCTTCTAACACCCTATAGTTTCAATAGAATACCAAATTAAGCATCCAAATCCTAGAAAATCAGATGAGTTAGATGGCAACTGCCATAAACTGTTTGGAGACCCAAGAAGGGCGAAAACTACCATCTCAACCAGAAGTAAATCCTAAAAATGTGAGTGCAATGACATTGAGGAGTAGGAAAGAGGTTGGGAGTCCTAAACAAGTAAAGCCTACAATTGCTAGTGAAGATGCTATCGAAAAGGATATGGAAAAAGAAGGAGAAGATGCATCAAGCACGCAGGTAAATCCTAGCTCTCCTATTAATATTCAATCAACTTTTTCCCCATTTTCCTAGCAGGTTAGCCAAATCAAAGAAAGAAGACAAGGAAAAGGAGATCCTGGAGATATTTAGGAAAGTTGAAGTGAACATTCCACTGTTAGATGCAATTAGACAATTGCCAAGGTATATGAAATTTCTCAAGGACCTTTTCGCCAATAATCGAAAACTTAGAGGGGTGAAAAGATCAAGATAGGGGAAACTATATCAGCTGTGTTTCAAAAGAAGCTACCTCCAAAATACAAGGACCCAGGTATGTTTACCATTCCTTATAGTATAGGTGGCACAAAAATTGAGATGGCTTTGTTAGATTTAGGAGCATCCATTAATGTCATGCCTCATTCTATTTATACCTCTCTAAATCTAAACCAGTTAAAGGAAACCAAGTGTCATCATTCAATTTACTGATAGGACTAACGCTTATCCCAATGGAGTAATTGAGGATGTGCTAGTTCAAGCAAATGGATTAGTTTTTCCTGTGGACTTTTATGTTCTTGACATGAATGATGAGACCACTCCTAGTTCCACACCTATCTTATTGGGACGACCTTTTCTTTACACTTCACAAACTAAGATAGATGTTCGCAGTGGAATGCACACCATGGAATTTGATGGGAAATTATCCAATTTAATATATATGATGCCTTGAAACATCCTAAAGATGCATGTTTTGTCTTTGCAATTGATATCATTGATCCTCTTGTGGGAAAAACATTTTAGTTTAGTTGCATGGATGAATTAGAGGTATATCTAATTGAGCATCTCGATTTGGGAATAGAGAGAGTTGGAATATAGCCATGAACTAGAAGAGATGGTGGCCGCCTTACATTCTTTGCAACCGATGTCAAAAAGGTATGAAATTCGTACTGTTCAATTGCCAGAAACTACTAATAGGTTGTTACCTTCTATTGTGTAGGCCCCATTTTGGAGTTAAAACCATTGCCATGTCACTTGAAGTATGTCTATCTTGGGGAAAGGATACACTTTTAGTTATAATCTCAGCGAAATTGACACCGGAGCAAAAAGACAAGCTTGCGCATTCTTGAGAGACCACAAAAGAGCAATAGGGTGGACTATAGCTGATATAAAAGGGATAAGTCCTTCAATCTATATGCACTAAATATTGCTTGAAGATAATGTCAAACTAACAAGACAGGCTCAAAGGAGATTAAATCCCCCGATGATGGAAGTTGTGAAAAAAGAGATCTTGAAACTCTTAGAAGTTTGGGTGATTTATCGTATTTCTGATAGTAAGTGGGTAAGCCCGGTGCAGGTCATGCCAAAGAAATTAGGTGTGACAATTGTGGAAAATCAGGATGGTGAGTTGGTTCCCACTCGGATGCAAGCTGGGAAGCGGGTATGTATTGATTATAGAAAAATAAATTCTGGAACCCGAAAAGACCACTTTTCCCTCCCTTTTATTGATCAAATGCTTGAAAAGTTAGCTGGAATTCTCATTATTTCTTTTTAGATGGCTTTTCAGGTCATTTTCAGATTGCCATAGCATTTAAAGATGAGGAGAAAACCACTTTCACTTGCCCATTTAGCACGTTTGCTTATAGTAGAATGCCTTTTGGACTGTGTAACACCCTTGCTACATTCCAAAGGTACATGATGAGCATCTTTTCTGATTACATAGGCAATATCATTGAGATTTTTATGGATGACTTTAGTATTTGGGGTGACTCATTTGAAGATTATCTAGATAATTTAATTTTGATTTTGAAAAGATGCATTGAGACTAACCTGGTTCTTAATTGGGAAAAATGCCACTTCATAGTAGGACAAGGTATAGTCTTAGGCCATGTGGTATCGATAAATGGAATTGAAGTTGATAAATTTAAGGTAGACTTGATTTCTACTTTACCTTACCCCGTCCGTGAGCTGGAAGTTCAATCTTTCCTTAGACACGCAGGATTTTATCATAGGTTTATTAAAGATTTTTCAAAGATATCTTTACCTTTGTGTAGCTTATCCAGACGTGGACTTTGAGTTCAATGAGCAATGCAAGTGAGCATTTGATAAATTAAAAGAGCTGCTAACATCTCTTCCAATAATTCAACCCCCAAATTGGAACCTCCCATTTGAATTAATGTGTGATGCCAGTGATTATGCTATAGTGGCGGTTCTAGGCCAATGGGTTGGAAAAGTAGTTCGTGTGATCTACTACGCCTCGTGGACTTTGAATGCTGTACAAGCCAACTACACTATGACAGAAAAAGAACTTTTATCAGTTTTTTTTTACGTTAGAAAAATTTTGGTCATATTTATTGGGCACTAAAGTAATTATTTTAACTGATCATGCAGCTTTGAAGTATCTACTATCAAAGGAGACAAAACCAAGGCTAATAAGGTGGATTCTCCTTCTCCATGAATTTGATTTGGAGATCAAGGATAAAATAGGAGTAGAGAATGTTGTGGCAGATCACCTTAGTCGGGTAGTCTAAGAAGAAGATGGCACACCACTAAAAGAAGCCTTCTCGGATAAAAGCATGTTTGCATTAGGCGTGGAAACCCCTTGGTATGCGGATTTGGTAAATGTTTTGGCAGCCAAACTCCTACCTACTGGATGGGCTAAGGCAAAAAAGGACAAGCTCAAGAGTGATGCAGAGTATTACATCAGGGACGACCACAGCCTTTGGAAAAGATGTGCTGATCAGCCAATAAAAAGGTGTATTTCAGTCAATTCTAACTTTCTGTCACTCTTATGCTTGTGTAGGACATTTTGGTCCAAGAAGAGCAGCCCAAAAAGTGTTAGGAAATGGCTTCTATTGGCCAACCTTATTTAGAGGTGCATAATGTTCAATAAAACTTTTGATAATTGCCAGAAAACAGGTAAAATCTCCCAAAGAGATCAAATGCCCGAGAATCCTATTCTTATTTATGAAATCTTTGATGTTTGGGGCATTGATTTTATGGGACCATTCACTACATCTTATGGGTATACATACATTCTTTAGATAGTAGATTATGTCTCTAAATGGGTGGAAGCAAAAGCCACCAGCACTAATGATTCCAGAGTTGTTGTAGATTTTGTCAAATCTAACATCTTTAACAGGTTTGGAGTGCCAAGAGCTATCATAAGTGATAGGGAAATCCACTTCATAAGTCAGTTGACAGAGGCGTTGCTCAAGAAATATGAGGTGCTACATAGAGTGTCAACATCTTATCACCCTCAAATGAGTGGTCCAGCTGAAGTATCAAACAGAGAAATTAAATCCATTTTGGAGAAGATGGTACGACCTAATAGGAAGGATTGGAGTTTGAGGTTGGAATATGCATTATGGGCTTATAGAATGGCTTACAAGACACTAATTGGTATGTCCCCTTACCGATTGGTCTTCAGTAGGCCTTCTCACCTCCCAGTTGAAATTCCCTACACGAGCTCTTCCGATCTCAATAAAGCAATGCAATGTGGATTTTGAAGAAGCGAGAACTCATAGGAAGCTGCAGTTTCAAGAGCTTGAGAAATTGAGGAACGAGGCATATGAGAATGCCATGATTTACAAAGAAAGAATGAAAGCATTCCATGACTGAATGAACTCGAGAAAAAGCTTTGAAGTACGATAAAAGTCCTGCTTTATCATTCTCAGCTCAAGCTCTTCCCTGGTAAGTTGCGTTCTCATTGGTTAGTCCATTTGTTGTAATTCTCAATGGCCATCGACTCAAGCCATATTATGAAGGTTTTTAGGCCTACAATATTGAGGAAATTGTGTTGGAAGATCAAAAACCCAGAACTTAACCACAATGGGGTTCCTGTTGAGCTGACGATATTAAACAAAGGCGCTGCTTGGGAGGCAACCTAAGAGGGAGTTTTCTTTCCTTTCTTTTATTATTTTTCATAGCTTGGTCATTTTTATTTTTATTTTTATTCTTTTTATCTAACCTTGCATGTTCAGTTCTTTGGTTCTTTAGTGAGAGGGATGAGATTTTGTGATTTGATTTTTTTTAAAAAAATAGTTTTTGCGAACTGAGGCAGAACACCCAAGGCGGGTGCCCTGTATAAGTAGGGCACCTGCACTCCAATTTTGCCCAAAAAAATAGAGAAACAGGGTGGGCGCCCTGTATAAGCAGGGCACTCGCCCTCTTGTTAACACAAACTAGCAGAATGCCCAGTGCGAGCACCTTGCTGGCCTGGTGTACCCGCACCAAGCGCGTTTAATTGAAAAAAAAATTTGTTCTTGCATTTCGTTCTCAAGACTGACCCAGAGCCACTCATTCTTTTTCTTTCTTTCATTCTTTTCCCTTAAGAACCCTAAACCCTCTTTTTACACTCTCTACAATTCCTCTCATCATAAATGGATCTCCTAAGCCAAGAACAATTCAATCTTCAACTCTTTGTGATCATACATTGGGAATTAGGACAAGCTTTTGGGGTTATTTTAGTTCATAGCAAGGTAAGCCATTCAGCCTCATTCTCTTAACTCGGTGCAATTGTGAGGCAAATTTGTTAATGGGTTTTGTGTTTTTCATGTACACGTATGCTTTTTGAGCCTTTTCATGATCATTATCTTGTTTTCCTCGAAGAATACTTGAGGATTTTGCACACTTTCACCTTACCCAAAAATTGCATGCCATGTGTTTGATGGAATGCACCAATCAACCTAAACATTGACTTGATGCTTGAAACAATTAACATGGCTTAGTTTCGTGTGAAGATTTTTGTTTCCTGAAAGCTTAAAATTCTTCTTTCATTCATCCCTACATAAGCTAATTGCATTATTCTTATTTATAGGTCTTTGAATTTGCTTGAAGTTTATAATCCAATGGCCTCATCTTCCTCATCATGCAAAGGAAAGAAAGTTATCCACGACAACGAACGGGCATCCATACAAGTGATTAAGGAAAGAAGTGCTAATGAATAAATTCAAGGACAATTTCCTTCACGAAGTAATTGAACAAAACGGATGGACCAATTATATGACGGAGCGTCCATTGGGCAACCAAAAACTTGTTCGAGATTTTTACAAGAATTTCAACACTGACATTGACAGTATGAGCTCCCGAAATATCCCTCAAACTAGAGTTTATAATCGATGGGTCCCATTTAGCAAGGAAGTCATTGATTCCTACCTTGGCTTGGATCCCACCAATATAGTGTACTATAAAGAGTATGAACCGGAAGAGAATGCGGAGGATGATGCAATTCATTTCATTCTCAGTTTGGATGACTAGGCACCGTGGTGAAAAAGAACTATTATAGCAATAGGGACCTACATGCAACGGCTTGGTACCTGCACCATTTGGTGGCAGCCAATATTGAACCCACCTCTAACACCACTAAGATTTACCTTAGCCGGGCTCATTTGCTATATCACTTATAGCTTGGGTTGAAGATTGATTTGGCCTGCCATATCTATGAGCAGATTAAGGAGTGTTGAACACAAAAGCATCTAAGCAAAAGGCTTTTCTTCCCGGGTTTGGTTACAGGCATTTGTGCACAAGCTAGAGTGTGTTGGGCAAATGAGGAAAATCTTAAACGTGATAACCCAATTTGCAATGGTGCATATTTTGAACAAGAAGCGCAAAGTCGGTCAACCAGATAGAATAGTTCCAGCAGTACCGTTGGGACCTGACGAGTGTAGTGGATAGGCCCTATTTCAGTAGCAAGTGCTTAGCCTCTTGCAAAATCTAACCACTCAGGTTTCTGCCATTCGAGAGGACAATCGTAACTCTGGGCTGCTGTCCACCAGCTTCAGGCGGAGCATAGTGGCTCTGCTTCGGCTCCATCTGACTAACAAGAGGATGACATGGACTCACCCTCTAATGCACCACTGGGGAATTCTTGATTCCTTTCCTATAATTTTATTGTTTGGTTCTACATTGGGGACAATGTAGAGTTTCGAATTTTGTGTTCCTTGGTTCAGTTATGTGTATCATATATATTTTTTTTTTTTTTGGTTTTCGCATTGTAATTTTGTCCATTTGGAGTTTCATTATGGTGGATGTTGTGTGAATCTTGGTTAGACATGAGGCGGTGACTTGTCAATTTCAAAAATTAAAAGAGTGGTAGCTTTCTGGAATTAGGGTCTTAGGTAGTGTTGGATTGAGAAAAAAAAAGAGAACAAAAGAGAAAATAAAATAGGTTAATAGTTTGCTTTTGACCTAGAGAGATTCATAACACGAGTGAATGAGTGATCTCGCACCTTGTATCTATTTGCTTTGTCTGGAATTGGTTGTGACTGGATTTAGGTCAACAAATTCAACCCGGTGATACTCTTGAGCCTTAGGCTGACACATATTTATCAGTCTCATTATCTTTGTTCTTGTGTGATATTCTTCCATGGGTTGATTTATCTAGAACTTGCTTTATTTCTCTTTGAGACTGTATTGTACATGCATTATATGAATATGATTAAGGCACTCTTTATTGATTAAACAACTTTAGCTGAAAAAACCTACCTTATCAATGAATTTCCTTTTGCATAGCTCTTTGAGCCTTATTGTCCATTATTATTTCTTTGAACCCCTTAATACTAGCCTTGAGCCAGAACACAAAATCTATATCCTTACCTTGGCAATGGACTAATAGATGCGTGAATGTCTTTGTTACTTGATGGTTGATGAGAAGTAAGTGTGGGGGAGTTGAAAATTATTGATGAGGTCATTATGAAGTAAGATATCAGTTTGGTGATGTACAGAATAGTGTGATTGATCTTATGGCAGGATGAAAGAGTTAATGAAAAAAGGAATTTTTGTGTGCAAAATGAGTTGAGGAAAAAAGAAGAAAGAAAGAAAGTCAATGACTTGAGAAGGAAAAAGATGGAAAATAAACTGGAGGGATGCCATCTCTCTTGGAAGAAGTGAAAGAAGAAAGATTGGCAAAAAAAAAAAAAAAAAAATTGAAAGCTTTATATGAAAAAATGTTGAAGTTAAGATGAAGGGATTGTTCCTTGTTGAGAAAAATGAGAGCTTGTGCTACTTTTGAAGGCTGGGATGTGCTATGATTACATAAGTGATGTTAATGTTTTGAAGGAATGAAAGGAGTAGTGGTTTCACTTGAGATATAAGCTTGAATATTATGAAGTGGTGATCCACTAGTTCCAACATTCCAATAGCCTCACTTTCCATATTTTTCCCACCTTAACCTTAGCCCCATTACAACCGTTAAAAGTCCTTTTGATTTGTGTTTTGTATGTCCACCCAAGTGGTGGAAAATGAGAAATCTTGCAAGCCTATGGTAGGACTCTCTTTTTGGATAGACTCTTGAGTGTAAACACGTAACCTTTAAACATTTGAGCGATGAGTGAATTTATCTGTGAGGGTCAGACTATGTGGACTCTGTTGTTCCAGGTAAAAGTAGCGTTTCATAAATCTAAAGGTTGCTTGAGTACCCTTATTCATGAAATTTTATGAGTTTTCAATGGTTATTGCTTACGTGCTGAGAAATAAAGAGAGAAAAATTTCTTGAACTCTTGCATAGCTTCAGGCACTTTTTATTAGGTGAGCTAGCATGATTTTCCATAAACTAAATAATAAGTTGGTTGCCTTTGTGTGACTTGAGGATCTAATGTTTATATTTGTGTTTTGTGTTTTGTTTTTGGGTCGTTCAAGGACGAACAATGGTTTAAGTGTGTGGGAATTTGATAGATACGTGATTAGCTTGTTTACTTTCTTCCTATTGGCGTTTTATAGTACGTTTTATTACCTTAAATTAGTTGTTTGTCGTTAGTTTGCTCATTTGGAGCAGGACTAGGGTAAAAACAAAAAGGAAAAATCGAGTTTGGATAGACTTTACAAGGATTTTAGAGCATCGGAGACCAAGGCGCTAGAAAATGGAACTTGGAGGACTAAAAAGAAAGGAAGGAAAAGAGGAAAAATAGGGCGGGTGCCTTGCATATCAGTGCACCCACCCTCTAGCCACTGGAAACGGAAACTTTAGGCAGTTAAGGGAGGGTAGGCGCTCTGCCTAGGCTGTACACCCGTCCTGGACGTTGAAATCTTGGCAGAACGAGGAGTGTGGGTGCCCTACTAGTTGAGGGCGGCCGCCCTACCTATATGCGGGGAATCTCACAGTTTTCCCGTCTGTTTTGGACTCTATGTTGGCCAGACTTGTGCACAATTTTTGGGCTATCTTTGAAGGCTTTTCAAGAGTTATAGAAGAGGAAGAATTTGGAGGAAAAAAAAGACACACAACCCTAGACAAGAATAATTGGAGAACACAAGAAGATTGAAGATAGAAGAGTCCAACTTTGAGATCTACGTGAGCATGCAAGGCTAAGGCCTCTTTTACCTAATTTGAGTACACATTGATGTCTAAAGATTTGTTTTTCTTTTAGCTCTTTTCTTAATGTTATTTCTAGTACTGTTAATTGGGATTGTTGTGATATTCTATTATTCAGGTTTATGATATTTTGGTGATTTTCTCTCAATAGGGCCCTGTGATTGATGCATCTATTTATCAATTGCTAGAATTAAGCTTTCAACACATAACTGTTGCTTTACCTGATTCACTTGTAGCAGCTAGTGATTTTAATTGCTAAGGGTATCACTACCTAACATTACAAGACAAGCTTGCAATGTTGTGTGTCACTACCTATTTTTTGGGGTGTCACTACCTATTTTTTGGGTTATCACTACCTATTTTTCTCATTCTACACATTGGCTTTATTTTAAATTTAGAGAACTCATTCTAGATTGTCCAAGGCCACTCATGTAATTCGAGAACTTGTTTGAATTAGTTACACTTTAGGAAAAATTCGAGTAATTGGAGCATATCAATACCTAGGTTTGGAATTCCCAATATCATACTAGAAATACATTTCAAGGGCTTAGGAATTACTTATCTAGATTCATTTGAACCAAGAGTTAGTTGTTTCTCCTCATTAATCTCTCTACTTAATCTATTATTGCATTCTTAATTAGTTTTTCAACTTAGTTTTATTAGAAATTCAACTCTCAAACCCCCCACACTCTGATTGACATTCAATTAGTTCGTTTATTCACTGTTCTCTGTGGGTTTGACTGTTATTGCACTATTACAATTCTATTTAACCCGAGTAAGAAAAATGATATTTTTGGTGCATCTGACAAGTGACCAAGATTTGCACAATGAAGAATAGAAAAAGAACAAAATCAGAAAGAAAATCTATAAGCAAACTGAACCCCTAAAAATCCGACACAAAACCCCCTCAGATATATCTCCTTCGACAGCATCTAGACTAGGGGGATTCAATAGAGATTTTGAGAAAGTTCAAGATTTTATCTCTATCACAACTTATCTTGTATATTCTTTTTAATTAATTAATTAATGAAAATTTTAATTTAAAAATATGTATAACTATATGAAATAATACTATTTATCTAGACTGGAGATCGGTCTAGATGTCATTTCCTTACTAGATGTTCAATAGAGCAATGCTCCTATATATTTATATATCTCTACCCATCTCTCAATATAATAATGCCTACTAGACTAGGGACTGATCCTCAGCCTAAAAAAATAACATTACTCTAACTATATTTACTTAACCTAACTGAGATATGATAAAGAGTTTAAATAAACTGGATAAACTGACAGCTTCAAAATCCAATTAATAATAAAATATGCCTTGAAACTTGGTGTGTAAACTTGCAAAAAAAAAAAGTATAAAAGTGAAAATAATGCATAAAGTTACGTATGTTTGGCACCAAGCCCAAAAAAACAGTGTTGGGTAATTCTATCTAATATAATAATAGTCGTATGGGCTGAAAATAATCTTTCAATCATTCAAGTTTGAAAAAAAACTAAGTATAATAAACTGGATCAAAAGTTATAGTAATAGTTTCGGAGATTAAATATTAAGGAGTATTTCCTAGTATTACAACCTTATTTGCTTAAAATAATTTCGCTCTCGAAATTGGACTAGGAGTTTAGGTCAAGAATTTTCAATGTAAAGTAATTAATTAAAATAGATCGGAAGAGCGTCGACTAAATAATGAAATTATCCAATGAGTTTCAAATAAGATATTGATTTAATTGATATTCAACTAGACGAGCACTATTGACGACAAATTTGGCCTTGGACTCAACAAAAAGATTTATATTTGCGGGAAATTTGTATTTGAATTGATATAAGCAGTAAATGAACAAAGGCAATGAATGTTTGTAATAAATAGAAGATAATAAATGTACCAAAGACAAGAAGAATGAGATTTAGGTGTCGAACCCCTCCTAAGTTTCGTTTGTCTCTATTTATAGTGTACATTTGCTATTTTCATGGGAGCAATGATTGCATGTATTTAATGTCGGGCCCACAAGAATGACATAAAGGTAAAATTAGCTGAGATTAACACTTCACTTTTTGACTAATGGCTGCCTAAGCCATGCATGGAATAGGTAACCACCGCTTCGCATTTAATGCTGGAGTCCTATTAGCTGTAAATGATAAGGTTTCCCACGTGGGTTTCCAAGCTGCTGCTTAGCTGGCTTGCTCGCTAGGTCACGGCATTAGGTTGGGCACTAGAGCTCATTGGCGTAGCACCTAGACGTCCTAAATTGCGAGAACACTGGAGTAGATATTCGTTCCTCAAGTCGCTGAAACGGGTTTCTAGGTCTTTTGGTCGTTAGGCAGCCAAGTCGTCAGGTTAGGCGAGGCACTCTGGGCCTACTTTTAAGTCTCTATGATGTTATCCTTCATTGACCTTTGACCTCCGTAGACCTTTACAACCTGGTGGCTACAAAATACCCCATCAAGGTCATTGCTCCTGGACCACAGGTTTAGCTGCCTTGAAGGCTTGCTGGTAATTTTCTTCAAACTTTTTGCCTCCTGAAATCAAACTCTTTGAATTTCAAAATGGCTGGAATCGCACACTTTGCCACGTGTTATAACCATATCACCGAATGGTGTCTTAGAGAGACTTAAAGGTAGTGATCATTAATCTAACCGATGCTCCCTCGTTTCCCAATGTCACATGCAGCCGTTATCCTTATACCTTCCCCGGCCCTTATTTATACATTTCTCTCCTTATCTCCTTACCCCTTCACTTCTATTTACTCTTTAATCAATTTTAAAGAGATCCTAGTTGCCAGTTTCTCCATGCTTCCTTTTTCGCATATGAACCTTTACTGGCGTTTCCTAAAGTTTCGCGATAACCTTAGCGTAAAGGTAACTATCTCTTATCTCTATTTTTAGAGGAATTTTCTCTGCAAAACCTGTTAAAACCTTAGCTTCTAGGATCCATGAGAGCATCATGAAATGGAGGGTAAGAGAGTTTTCTTCCAGAGAGTAGCGTAGAAAAGGAAGTTGTGGTGGACATAGAGTGGTTTAGAGATGATAAGATAACAAGGCCAGTGCCAGAACTAGTGCTGGCGGTCCAGTTCGAATGGACAGATGATGAGAGTAAGGAAGAAGATAATAAGGAGGAGATGAGTTCCAAAAGGAGGTCTCCGATGGCGGTGATTCGTGATAAAGACCGGCCGTAAGTGTGTAAGCATATTCCTTCAAAAAGATGAAGGATAATGATCTCTATACGTTACGGTAAAACAATTGTCTTCCTGACCATGTGCAATCTGAGTCCCTTATGAAAGGAAACGGGCTCATTGTCCCTCAAGAGAGTGCATAGCAGGGACCACGAGGATGTTTCAAGCTGGTTTCCTCGTTCCATTTCTGCGACCTGTCACCAGGCTACTAAGGTCTTAGAGAATTGTCCCCTTTCAAATTACTCGTATGAGCTGGAAGACCATGAGTTGGGTCCTTGTTCTCTGGCAGTGCAAAGGTTCGGGATATCTAAGCCCGAAGAACTTCAGCGTATATTACATACTGAGGGCCTCGCCATCTGGGAGAGGATGGTTTCACATAGCTACTCGATCTAAGGTCGGGACATTAAACCTTTGGGAAAACCTAGTGAAAGGGGCATCTGAATCTGGCCCCAGCTGGAAAGAGAGTCAGTTCTAGGTAGGGGCGAGTGGAGAAGCTCACTAAGTCTAGGCAATGAGGACACGAGCATCCCCACGAGCTATATAGAACCCAATAAGCATGTTTCAATAGAGCTTCTTCGGCGAGCATACAAATTGACATTTAACTATATTTCCTTTCCTGTTAGGTGTTGAACAAGGTCGACCGTTAGCTTCACCATGTAGGGAGCAAGCAGAGATCGTCGCCCAAATACAGAACATCACCGCCACATCACTTTTTTACTAGCATTGGCCTGCCTGTTCCCAGGACCGAGTACATTTCCAGAGATCCCAAAAGCATTAAGCTGCTGCTATCATCAAATCAAAATGGCGGAACACAATGAGGAAAACACAGCTTTCATTACTGAAATGGGAACATTCTACTATACAGCCATGCCTTTTGGTTTGAAGAACGCTGGAACCACTTGTTAGCACATGGTTAATAGAGTATTCACGGATATGATTAGGAAAAATATGCAAGCTTATATAGATGGCATGGTTGTCTACAATGATCAGGAGTCCTCACACTTGGAGGATTTAAAGAAGGTATTTGACACAGCAAGAGCCAATAAGATTAAGTTCAACCTAGAAAAATGTACTTTTGGAACTTCAAGAGGCAAAGTCTTAGGAGATATGATCAGATAGAGAGGTATAGAGGCAAACCAGATAAGATCAAGGCTATTATAAGGTCGAGAATCCCAAAAAGCTCGAATAATATAGAGAGAGGTTAACAAGAAGGTTGGCAGTATTAAATCGCTCCCATCGCACATGGCCGATAAATGCTATCCATTGTTCAGATTGCTGTAAAAGACTGATTCATTTGCTTGGTAGGACGAATGCGATAAGGCCCATGAGCAGTTAAAAACTGATTTGTAAAAACCACCTATATTAGCTAGCCCGTAGCAACGCAGTTCTTTGAGATTGTACTTAGTGATATCTGGTGTTGCGGTATGTTCAGTGTTGATGCAATTGGAAGGTTCTATTGAATAGCTCGTGTATTACATCAGCCATATTCTGAAAGACGTAGAAAGACGATATGCTCTAATGGAACAGTTTGTGCTTAGAATTGTTATCATAGCGTGAAGGTTGAGGCCATATTTTCAAGCACACTCTATAGAAATACAAACCAATTTTCCTCTTAAATATATGTTTAACCGTCTAGAAACCTTGGGCAGACTGATGAAGTGGGCGGTGGAGTTGGGAGAATACGATATTGAATATAAAGAGAGAGAAACAATTAAGGCACAAGCCTTGGCCAATTTCATCATAGAGTTGACACCGTGAAATGTTTTGGAAGAAAGTTGTATTTGGAAAATACGTGTAGATGGGTCATCAGGAAAGGAAGAATCTGGCATAGGTGTTATTTTGGAGGATCCAGAGGAAAACCATTTTGAATACACTATGAAGATTGACTTCCCAACAACTAATAATAAGGCTGAATATGAAGCATTGATATACATATTGCAGCAAGCATTGGCGAAAGGGGCAAAAGCTTTGTATGTTTTCAGTGATTCCCAACTCATAGTTCACTAGATGTAGAATGATTTTGAGGTACGAGATGAACGGATGATGGAATATTATGTGAAAGTAAAAGAACTAATTCATAAGTTCCAATGCTGGAAGATCCAAAAAATCCCAGAGAAGAAAATTGTAAAGCAAATCTTTTGTCAAGGGAAATGCTGAGGAGGAAAAAGTGAAAGCGTAAACCAACAATTACTATGATAGAAGAATCACCATTCATGAGAATCTTCGAGGTAGGAGAGATCATCAAAGAGATCATGACCCCTGGATGAAATATATAAGGAGATACTTAATGGAAGGAAAATTACAACGGATACAGTAGACGCTAAGCGATTGAAAATGTGAGCAGCTAGTTTTACGAATCATTAACGATGACTTGTACAAGCGGGGAGTCACAATGCCTTATTGAAATGTGTATCAGCAACGAAAGGAGGTGATATTTTGCAAAAGATTCCCACGGGAGTATGTGGAAATCACTTAGGAAGAAACATCTTGGCGTATTAGGCATTGTGACAGGGGTACTTTTGGATGGAAATGAACGAAAAAGTGAAGACGCTTGTAAAGTGATGTGGGATATGTCAGCGGAATGCGCATATGATTTAGGTACATAGATCTGTATAGGCACCTATCATGGGGATTTGCCCCTTTTACCAATACGAAGTAGACATTTTAGGACCGTTCCCAGAGACATCGCGGCAGTGAAAATTTCTAATCATGGCAATTGATTATTTTACTAAAAGGGTCGAGGTAGAACCTCTGGCTATGATTACTGAACAAAAAATGCAAAGTTTCATACGGAAAAATGTTATACACCAATTTGGGATACCTAGAGTCATCATTTCAGGCAACGATAGGCAGTTCGATTCCCAGGCTTTCCAAGCTTTTTACGACAGTTATGGAATCAAATTAAGAAAGACCTCTGTTGCACACCCGTAAGCTAATGAGTAGGTAGTAGTGACAAATCATATCATTTTATGGGATTTACGCATGCGGTTACAAAACTTTGAAGGGTCATGGGTGGAAGAAATTCCAAATGTATTATGGGCTCATCATACAACACCCAAGCAAAGCATAGGAGAGACTCCTTGCAAACTATGTTTTAGGGTGGAAGTTGTTGCGCCAATTGAGTTATTGGACAAAAGTCCAGGGAAATTATGGGGAAAACGATGACAAAGCTGAACTAGATCTCTTGGAAGAGGATAATCAAAAGGCGTTTAGAAGGATGAAGAATATAAAGAAACAAGAAACTGCCAAGTTCAATAAGCTGGGGATTTGGTTTTGAGAAGTGGAATAGTTGATGGCCACAATCCAAGAAAGTTGGTGGAAAATTGGGATAGGCCATACGAAGTGATATGAGAAGTAAGGAAGGGTTCGTACGACTTAAGAATGAAGGACAACAAAGCATTACCTAGACTGTGGAATGTAGCGATTTTATGGACGTTCTATGTCTAAAGTAAATGAGGAGATAATTATACTTTGGTTTCTGCAATTCATATGGTTAATGATTATTCTCATATCTGACTGACATTTTGAAAAAATCTTGAAACTATAGAAAGTATCACAGGGAAAAGGCAGGAAAACTCTTGAAACTAAAGAAAGTATCGCAGGAAAAAGGCAAGAGAGCAATATCACGGGATGCAAAGAATCCTTTATTTCAGGCTTAAGAAAAAAAGGGATTCCTTGATATTGAAGAATAGGTTTGAATTTATACAAATTAATAACTTGGGTTTGTGATAATTTGTAAAATACATATGCTTGTGACAAGTAGGATAAGTCATAAAAAAAGGGTGAATTTGTCTTATTATTACTAATATTATAAAGTGCCCCTTTTATATTTATAGTCGAAATAAAATCAATTGGATTTGGATTTTTTTTATTAATTATTGATTTGTTTCATTATTGTAAATGGATTTATTTAGAATTTTATTTCTTGATTCAAGAAATAAAGCCGATACAGATCTCTTATACTACCATCGATCTACAGAGCAGAACGACTAGAAAAAAAGTGAAGTTAGAAAGTTGTATGATAGGTGGTAACTATCTTGTACGGTTTGGGTAGCGATGACTTTTCTCCTTTTGTACCTTCCTAATACGAAAAGTACAAGAGGCGCTAGTGAGCTATGAGCTAATGAGTAGTAAGTGGAGAATCGCTAGATTGAACATAGAAGCTAGTGGTGACCTATCTGGTTTGAGATTGTTCATTGAAAGTACTCGATCAGACGCGAGTAAAGAGATTAAAGGAGAAATTCAACATTTAATAAATAGAAGAGAGATATCACGGGATGCCGATAGTATTCTCTTGACAAGCTTATAATAATCTTATGATGTTTGCTCCTCCCATATGTGGTATTCACTAAGATCGCAAGGGGAAGTAAAGGAGGGTAATGTACTTCTGGATAAGGAAGAAAAAAAGTGATCATGCTATGACCGCAATAAATGATCAATAATTGTTAGGAAAGACGAGAGAGGGCAATTGAGTTGAGATATGTGATCAATTAAAAGCCTTCGACCGTTAGTGTTTTACTTTACTGTCAAAAATATTGATCTTCTTTTTTGTTGTGATTATCAATGGTTGTTTTACCTATTGTGAAAATAGTTACGCTGAATGATTACATATTGTTATTTTAAAATGAATGAGAATGTATGACTTCGATGTTATTATTGTTACATTAACACCGTTACTTAAAGATATTCGCCCAGAACGAGATAATTAAAGACGTCCGCCCAGAACGCAACTTAAAGATGTTTACCCAGAACGCGATTGTAAGGCGTTTGCCCATAACACAAAGTTAAAGACGTTTACCCAGAAGGCAACTGTAAGACGTTCGCCCAGAACGCAAATTTAAAGACGTCCGCCCAGAACACAACTTAAGGATATTCGCTAAGAACGCAATTGAAAGACGTTTGCCTAGAACGCAACTTAAAGACATTCACCCAGAATACGATTGTAAGATGTTCATCCATAACGCAATGTTAAAGGCGTTCACCTAGAATGCAACTGAAAGACGTTCTCCCAGAACGTGATTGTAAGACGTTCACCCAGAACATAAATTCAAAGACTTTCACTCAGAACACAACTTAAAGACATTCACCCATAACATAATTATAAGACATTTGCCCAGGACACAATTTAAAGACAATCATCTAGAATGCAATTTAAAGATGATTACCAAGATTGCAAATTATGGGATGGGATGATTGCAAAAAACGAGAGAAATGTGTAGCGAAGCAAAATGATAGAAAGCGAGATGTTGAGTTTTTTTTTGACAAGTGCAACGAATCAGCATCTCAGGTAAGTAATTTTTAACCTAATTAGTTACTTGGAATGTATTGTATTCATTCAGAACATAAACCTGTTGTGAAAGCAAAAATTGAGAAATATGTCATATACGTGCAAAAATAATGGATAGTTCGAACATGGAAAGTAGAGATAATCATTGTTCGTCACAAAAATAAGGCATGAAGATATTTAAACAAAAGATAGCCAAAACAGCCACAGGTTTATCCATAAGGTGGGTAAAGGCAGTAAGCTTAATCAGAATCCTCCATGACTTCTTCAATTTCTTCCTCTTCATTGCTAGAGAAGGCATTGTCTCTCAGAGAATAAGGAAGCCTATTAGTATAAAGATTGTCTCCCCGAGACTCCAACTATTCTTTTGCCGCTCTCATGCGCATTCCACGTCCTACAACCACACAACCATCATTTATAATTTTAAACTCTACAGATCGTTTAAAACCATGGATACCTTTTAGTGGCAATGCGTGGCACCAGTTGGCTATTCCTTTCCTTTTCTTAACAAGAACAGCTTCCATGTCAGCTATTTCTTTATTTTTGGCTGTGATTGTCTCATCCTTGCTTTTTAGAGCTACTTCTCTATCGTCGGCCAACTCGGTCACCTTACTCAAAGACTAGCGAAGAGACTCCTGTTCAACCTTAGCTTCATCGTACTTGGCTGTCATTTCTGCCGGTGCAGCCTTTGCTGCATAGCACTAAACTTATTGGTTCTTAAGAGTTTTTGCTTGATCATGATAGGATTGGTAAAGTTGTTGCCTTTTAATACGGAACTTTCCGCTCTACTCCTGAAGTAATTTACAGTGATCTTGGCATCGCCCTTTACTTTTTTAGATGGAAACAACTAATACATGGAATAACAATGACGTAAAGGACACACTAAAAAAAGTGATAAGTAAACAGAGAAATAAGACATGCCATACGAATGCCAAAAGAGATGTCTTTCTCCAAGCCTAGATCGTTTTGAACATCCTTAAACTTGTCATAGTCTGGGGTCACTTGGGATCAGGCTAGTAACAATCAAATTAGACATCTAGTGGGCAGTAGTGATTTGGAAAGAGGTGTCTAGGGAAACATCCACGTTAACATGAGATGAAGGGAAAGAAGGACTAGAGAGAGTAGAAGATTTGCCTTTTTGCCTAAGAAGCGCTTCATCCTGTTCTGGAACATCTAGGTCAATGATTAGGGCAACCTCGAAAAGTGTAGCAGGAATTGAAGGAGTTGTGGATCTAGCAAGCATAACCAACAATGGTGGAAGATTAATGGCCAAGAGGGGAACTGCTAAAGGACAAATAAGGGCTATCATCATTCCAATTATTGATAAGGGTATAAAAAACATAGGATGTATATTATGAGTAACATTTGTAGGAAAGAGGAAGAAGCAGTGTAAGGGGTCCCTGGGGGTACTTGACTAACTGAAGTAGGTGGAGAGTTGTGAGTATAGAAAAGAGAAGAAGAGATAGGAGTTTGCTGATCGTCAGCAGAACGATTTTCTGATGGTAATTGCTCATCGCTAAGCGAGTGATTCCCAAAAGGGGGCTGTTGGTTGTGAGATCAACGATTCTCAGAAATAGTTCTTCCACGAGATGAAATCACGGTGGATTCAAGAGCATTTTGAGTAGATGGTTGAGTTGAAGACTGAGCAACCAAGGATAGAGCAACTGAAGCTTCTTGACGATTCCTTTTCTTAGAACGTTTTTCTTTCCTTGTTGCCACCAACTGAGTGATGTAGGCATCGCTATATCCTTTTTGACTCATATCTACAAAGAGCTGTGTATAAATGATGGAATATTAGTAACAAGGAAAGAACAGCGTTTATAAGTGCTGCAGCATAAGAAAAAATAGAAATCTTACGAGGAGGCCATCAGAGACCCACTGCCACGATACTCCTATCATGCAAGAGTTCACTGGCCATTTCTATGCATGGTATTTCTGCTAAGGCTTTTATGGAGGCTTCGTCAGATTCAGTTAATTCGGAAGAAGTGTTATTAAAAGATCGAAAGGGAGGAGATCACCAAGTTTTTATAAAGTCAAAATTTTGGCCCTCTGGATGTTTTATGAAGAAAAATCTTTTACCCCATCCACAAATTGATTTACAGTTGCTTGGGGAATTTAGACGGGAATCCTTGGGTTGCCTATGAGCAAAGACGATGCAACTACATCTATTTTTGGCTTTCCTCGATGCATAGTGTTGAAAAACATTGACCTAAGGAACGGTATTATTTTTTAGATATTAGATACATATTGATGCAACCCCAGGCATTTGGGCATATCTGGCTAGGAACAAGTTGGGAGACAAATAATAACTCTGAGATGAAGGGATGAATAGGAAACCATAAACCTGCTTGAATATAGTCCAAATATATCACTATTTCACGGTCACAGGCTGATCGAATTGTCTCCTGTTGTTCAGGGGCACGATAGGTAAAAGGGGAAGGTGGATGGAAAGAAGTAAGATAATACTTTGACATAAATGTCTCTAAATTCAGAGCTTCAATGGTCATCTGCTTTTTGTGAGATTTTTTAGTAGGAGGTTTTATTGCGCCTCTTTTGGTTGTCATAGTGATTGAATAGATGAATAAAAGAAAATTGATAGAAAACCTAAGGTTCTAGGAAGGAAGAGTAAGACGAACAGGCAAAAGAAAAACCATGAAAAAACAAGGACAGAAAAAATTCATAATAGCCCAAATAGAGTGATATGCAGAATTGGAAGCAAAACATAGATTAGCAACTCGAGTCAAAGATATACACAAAGAAAATTAAATTCTCAACAGAATTACTATGCAAAACTCGAATGGCTGGGGTTTACCTAGAGATGCCAGAGAAAGGAAATCTGAAGCAACGGGAACTAGTGATTCGTATTCCAAGTTGGGAGACAAGGTACACTAGAAAGTCAGGATATCTAGAAAACAAATCAAATATCGAAATTTCACCACTACAACCAGAAAAGGGATTGAAAGAGTACATTGAAAATTAAGATAAAGGAGGTTCTGAAAGAAGGAAGTAGGGCGCCTCAATTTCTGTGCCCAAGAAGGAATTTCAAAATAAGGACGTTTCAGTCTTTTAAGCTCTGCCATAAATCGCTTCCATCACGATAAATAGGTAGGGGTGATATGCACTATTTACTGAGAAGATATAGTGCCAGGTAAAATTCTTACACTTACTGTCACTCTCTTCAAAAATACTAACAGCATTTTTGATGAGAGTGAGGGGACTTATGATCATAGGATCAACATTCTATGGTAAATGAGAGGACAATGTTAAAGTACACTTCTAAAATAAATAAGGAAAAAGGATAGGTACCGCTAAAACGGTAACGCAAAGGAAGACAATAAATGAAATGGAGGTATAGATGGACAGGATGATTAGAACGAAAATATTAGGCAAACAATTGGATGCAAAGGATGATACTCGCTAATAGAAACACATCCCTATAAATAACCCACCATATCTCAAATTTAACTAACTTGTCTCAATTTTACTTCACCTAAAAATCTAATAACACTAAAACTCTCTCTTGCGAGTTGCAGATTCGGGCGATTCACTCAAAATCATTTAAATCAATCTTGATTCAACCATTAAATTGAATCATTTGTAACCTTATGTTTTGAAGACAACTTTGCGAAAATCAATTTCCGCTTCCGTTCATCCTCAACCACACACTTTCCCAAAACCTTTAACTTTTCACAAAACTAATTGCCCCTAAATCAA
Organism: Nyctanthes arbor-tristis; assembly: GCA_963692815.1. Lineage (NCBI taxonomy): Eukaryota > Viridiplantae > Streptophyta > Magnoliopsida > Lamiales > Oleaceae > Nyctanthes > Nyctanthes arbor-tristis. The sequence continues at coordinate 86,820 of CAVNYN010219675.1, forward strand.
AACCATTCGTTCTCTAAGCTTTTCCCATATAACCTACGTGATATTTTACTCGGCCCTAAAAAATGAACATGTCCAACTTCAATCCTTGATCTAAATTGAACTTGTTTAGGTCCACCAACATTTCCATAATAAATAAAACCCAGAATGAGGTATCATCCACTCCCCATATTAGTCAATAACATCTTCACTCATAACTTTTGTTAAATATCCTCAATCTATGACTTGGATAAAAAAAGTTCCCTTTTGAAATACTCTAATATGAAAACCATAAAATGATTCTTGTAATGGTATATTTATAAATACCCAAAATTTAGTCCATAATTCACATTGGTGCCACAAATCTAAATTCTAATGATACACGTACGTAGAATCATACCCTAGCCTTGATGTACCTTATAATTATAAGTTGTGTACTAACTCATCCCTATAAATTTCCTTGATAAACAATTCAAACTTTATCATGCCACATGAAAGTATATCACAAATTATCATAGTCAAAGTCTTCTCATATCTCTTAAGATGCAACAGACATATCCCTCGCTCTAATCTCCAATCATTAGCAATAATACTAGACAAGAAAACGTCTCAAAACACATCATATTCCCATATGTGTCTAATTATTTGAACAACTCCTCCCAATGCCAAGTATGAACTACCCTAAAATTCACATCAGTGGGGTTCTCTCATCTCTTTCAGTTAATTTTGCGGACTTAAAGAAGATACATTTGGTCACACTTGGGAAAATAAGACATTATACTCAAGCTTCTTTTTCTTCCTTTATTGGATACAAAATCTTTCTCATTTTCTTTATCTTTCTATTTGTTGCTCTTGTGAGTCTTTGTGAAATCTTTCAAATATAAGTATCCATAAATACAAAAAGTTGTAATAAGGAATTCTTTCTTTCTTAACCTTGGAGTCGGCGTAGAGGAAGATGGTGGATGGCTATTTATAAAAATAAAATTTTTTTACTAGAAAATATCTTTGAAAACCTTGAAAAATTTTGCAAGTCTACAGAACTGTAGATCTGATACCAAGTTGTAACGCCTTGAATTTCAAAAACTGAGACGTTAAGTTGTCTTAAATATTGTCTTTAAAAAGCAGAAAATAACATAAAAATCAAGTGCAAAAGATCTTGTCTTGAGAATTTATAGTTGACTTGTCCCAAACAACTTTGAAAATCAACTATCAACAATATACCGTTAGGAATCTAAATAAACATTAAATAATCTCAAAATTTTAATACCTAGTTGCCAACATCCATCGTTTCAAGACCTGCAAAATATTAATTTCATAAAAGAATGAGTATAAAATTAAAAAACTCTAGCGCATATCAATCAATTCATATTATAAATGCGATGTATGTATGAATGTTTTTGTTTGAAATTTTTTATGGTGAAGAGAACAAAACGGACGAGTTTGTACCTTGTTGCAGAATGTTTGCTTGTTGCTTGAGTTTGTAGATTTCCTTGTGTTCTTGGTGACCTTGTTTATGCTTGCAACATGAAGAAGATGTATCATAATATTTGTTAGTTGTTATTCCATTGTTGAAGAAGAGAAGATGAGCAAGGAAGAAGATGCTTGAAGAAGTTGAAGGAGACAAGAGGAGTGTTACCTGGTTCTTGATTCTTGAGTTCATATGAGTGAAAAAAGAAAATAGAGTTATTATGTGTTTAAATAGTGAGTCCAATTGGATTAAATGGGGATGTAGGTTTTTTAAAAGTTTTCGTCTTAACTGAAATTTATTTAAAGTTGGAACTTAATATATAACTTTGAATGTTATATATATAGACATATTAAATGACAGTTATCTAGCGTAATTAGCTAATTTGTCTAGAACAATTAGACATTTGCCCTATCTTTCCCCCTTAAAAGTGGGCATTATAATGCTTCAACCATATCTAATTTCTCCTCATCTACGAAATCTCTTTCATTTTTTCCTAATTTTGTCCTAACTAAACCATAATAAAATTTAAGTATTTGATTTCGAATTTTTAACATATTATCAATCCACATTACTAAATTCGAGTTATAAAATTGTCCAACCAAATTTTATTATCATCCATCCCTTATAATTATGTCTTTCAATTATAATAACTGTGTAATCTAAGCAGTAAAATAGAGTGGCCCTTACAAACTTTTTCCCTTTATCTTGAATATGTGGCCAGATTGAACCATATTTTATCAATTTTGGTTTTAAAAAAGTATTTTTTTGTGCAACCATAATTAAACTAAAAACCAAAAGGTTTGTTTTTATTTGTTTTTTAATATTCTCACGACTACCGGTTTTTGTTTGGATTAGTTATCTAAAAACCATCACCAAACCAAACTACATCCGTGCCTTCGTAAGTTCTCATTACTATTTATTTTTATACATTTTTGTTAGACATTTGACTGAATTAGTTCAACATATTTTTGATATATTCTTATTTTGTAAGTAGTTCCAGAGTACCGGAAATTTTTTCACATATATGAGATAAAATGCAATAATTAATTTCATATATAATTATTAATAATAGATCAAGTTTGGATGACAAATTTGTTATGTTGATATTTTGTTTATTATTATAATTATATGCGAGTAATGATTATTATTCTAAAATCATGCTACTTTTAAAGATTATATATACTATTTATTTGCTAGACTAAAATATTAACAGGATATTAAGGATACTTCCATAGAATACAATGGGGTACTATCTAGGTTTTTGGGGTGGGTATGATCATATGGGTATGTGATTTTTTATTCGAAGGGTATCGAGCGGATACATGTATCATGGTATATACTTGATATGCAATGTTAGACTGTTAACTAATACTTATTGAATAAGTTAGATAATTTAAAAATTAAATTATAATAAAACAAAATAGGTATTTTTATGTATAAAAATATTTATAAAAATATTCATCAAATATTTTTTTTATTTCCGCGGATATAATTATAGAAACACGGTGTAAAAAAATCGTAAAAATCCAGAATCTAACAATGAATTGATTATCATGCAAAACTTTACTAATTTTCAATTGTTTTGTTAAAAAGTTTTGTAGATAATCTTAAAGATAAAAAATAGTCAAAGTTTGGATGACAAATTTTTTCATCTTGATATATTTATATCATTATTACAATTATTAGACTTCTAACAATTGTTATTCTAAAATCATGCTATTTTTTTAAGTATTATATTATTTATTTACTAGATTAAAATAGTCTATTGTGATAACTAGACATAATAAAATGAGTTATTACTATCCAATTAAAAAGATATATGGGAACGCTATTATAGGTATGGAAATTTTTATTCAAAGAGGTATAGAGCAGAGAAAGATATCATGGTTCATGTCTGATATGGAACATTAGATCGTTAAATAATAATATTGAATAAATTAGATGATTTAACAATCGAATTATAATGAAACATAAACGTGTACATCAACAGGTAACTATTGATAATAAATTATTAATAAAACATTAATTTAACGTATAGACACTAAATCAAACCGGCATTATTAATTATTTACTGATTTTGTTATGTAAGTTTGATGGGAAATTATTCAACATTTTATTGTTTATAACTAGAAATTTTGGAATTAGTCTTCCTGTACAATGTGCTGGTGAGATTTCTTTCGGTTCCACTATTAGCAATGACATTGGTGAAAATGATCTGATATCAGACATGTGATAATATAATGTCGCCAGACACTTATGTGACAGGTTAGATGCGTGCCATTTGGCACGCCACACAACTGGCAGTATAACGCCTCTAAATATCTGGCGTTAGATCATTAATCATGACATTGGTACTGTATGATATTATTTGATATCTTAGTATCCTATCTCTTGAGAGACTTCTTTTGTTGTAGCTAGTGATAGTTATATTTTGTTTGAAAAGTTTTCTTTTTCAGCATTTTATCTAAGGTAGGCACAGGTACAATATAAAATACGATGTTATTTTCTTTTACAATACAGGCAAAGTACAATGCATCATGTATAAATACATACATGAATAAAATGGATTCCGATACATGAATATTTTTTGGGTTTTTTCTACAGGAGCTTCATCCAATTGGCTACATTATCTTTTGATATTCTTGCAGGCTCTCTTCACAACCTTGGTTCTGCTATCACAAATGATTGTCAAGGTGGATTATATAAATTTCTTTTATTTTATCAACTAGATTTCCACCTATGTGTTGCACAGGTAGGGTTCTAAAACAGTATGATACATAAAATGTAGCGCAACGATGCCTATGAAGTTTAAAGTTGTAAAGAAACTATTAAACATGGCTGGCATGGATTCAATGTGCATTATATGACTACAAGCAATATGCAATCGTTTCTCTATTTTGCGTTTCAATTGTTTCTAGGGGCACGTGGCAAATGAATTTTCCGAACTCACACATTTAATATGTTTCGGTAAAGAAGATTAAGCATGGATACTTTATTCAAGAGACTTCACGACCTAAACCTCCATTTCCAAATTCTCCTTGTACTTCTCATTTTATTCAAGGCTTCCCCATGAGCCAGAATTTGCAAGTTACAACATAGTATTAACACTTGTGAAATACAGCTTTGATGAATGAATGCTAGATAATAAAAAAAATTCATATATTAAATAATTGAATGTTGTGTTAACTGAACTATTGTATTAGCATCATATTGATCGAGTTGGGAAGCAAAATTGATTGTGGATACTAAGCATGTTGTTGGAAAAACGAGCCATATAACCATTATTTGAAGTAGTCAAAGCAGTGTTATTCTTCTGGTCGTAAAGCAATTAATTTGACAAAATGTCCATATGTTTTAGAATTTTTTTTTGACCCTTTTTTGTTATTCCAAAGTATGACGACTTCTAGCAAATTGATAAGTATCACCTATCAAATGTACTAGTTGAAAAACAATATAAATTTTCAATAAATGATATTGTGCGCATGAAGCTGCTAGCACACAACAAACACATTGATAAAAGGGAGAGCAATTCAAATTATTGCTACATGATGAACGCATTATGATTCAAACAAATGAAGTTGTACGGAAAATGACCTGTTATATATTTTTAATAAATTGTAAAATAAATTTTTTGTATTTGTAAAACAATTAACTTCCTAATGAAACTTTATGGGATAAACACAACTATATAATAAACTATTACCTTTGCAAGTAATAAATTGACCAACAAAATTGAATTGAATAAATGCTAAATCTGATTAATATTAAAATATATATATCTATATATATCTAAATCAAGAGTGGTTTAAATGAGTTTTCCTGCCCAAATCGCTGACATCATGGCTAATGTCATATTTTATTTTGAAATGGCTATTTTGAACTTAGTTTGCCTCAATGATCTTTACTTAAATGTCAATGACTTTTTTAGGAAGATTTTGACCTCATTTTCATTGGAAACACGCAAAGCTTATAACGGTTAATTTTTTTATTTTTTTCTTAAAAATTTTTAATGTTTTAGCATAATTAGGTGGAAATTGGAAATTTAAGAAGTTTTCTGTATTCAGATTTGTTTGTCAAAAAATCGATCGCTAATAAATTTCTTAATATTTATAACTTCTTTCATGCAAAGTTCTATTTTTCATAAGCTTGAGTTTCAAAATCATGTAAGATGGAAATTTCTGAAATTTCAAATATATTTAGAATGCAAAGAGTCAATTCATAGTTTAAGTATAGGGTTTAACTAATACAACATTAAAGATAGTGTGTTGTGCTTAATAAATAAAGATCTATACCCATGCCGTGCAAGTTCATTGTTCCCATTGAATGTGGGAAAAGAATTCCATTAATGAGTTTATTGGTCTAATTTTCATTTTATATATTTTCAACTATATACAAATGTTTGCCATTTGTTTTTCAAATTCCTGTTGTTATATATATATATATATATATATATATTTTACGTTATTCATCTTTTGTATTTTCAACTAATGTACAAATATTTCACATTCATTTTTCAAATTTCTATTGTTGTACGCAAATCAAAACTAAAGATAGTCAAGTCAAAATCCAATGGTTGATAAGTCAAAGTATATGTGAGATTGAGGACTGCCAAAATAATCATGAAGGGCCATTTCCGCTATTTTGCCAAAGAAGTCGGCCAAATAATAAATAAGTATAAAATAAAAGGATTAGATGGCAATTTCTCAGGACTTAATGACTAAGCAAAATTGTCAACCAAGTGGGGGCCACTTTGAGACACAGACGTGAAACCCCATATTTCTCTCCCTCTCAATGATAAAAAGGAAAAAAACTCACTCTCTCTGGAGATCCTTTTCTCTCTCTCTCTCTCTCTCTCTCTCTCTCTCTCTCTCTCTCTGATTCTCTCTCCACCCAAGAAATCTCTCCAACTCTCAAGAAATGATGATTATATTGGTACTACAACTTTTGCTAAATGCACCACAAGTTAATAGCACTGGAAGTCCTTCGTGTTTTAAAGTTATAATATATATGCCTATAATCTTTTGATTACTTTTCTCTTCTTCAATTTTTAACAGGTTGGCTAATATTGCATCTTTGACAACAATTTTCTTTCAAAACATGTGTTAAAATGGTGAAAATAATTTATTTGCTCATCCAATTTTATATAAGAAAAAAGAAAAATAATAACTAAAACGAAAATCTGACAAATTTTTTCTTTATTTAAAAATTGGCTAATATAATTTTTGAAAAATAATCATCAAAACCAACATAATGAAATGTTAATAATAAAAATATGAGGTAAAATATTTGGAATTTAACTTTAAAAACGACTATGTATTAAGGACTACAATTTCAATTAAAATGTGGTGTAGATATAAAAAGTTGTAGTGCGACGCTCTTCCGTCCCTCAAGAAATGGCAGAAACTTAAACCTCTCGGTTTATCATCCTTCACCCTCCACGATCTCCTTTTTCATCCAAAGACACAGGAGATAGGGAGGAAACGTTCTATTTGATGTGGAGATAATGATACGCCCTATAAAGGGTCTGATCCACCCAAAAACACTCCCAAAAATTCTCTAGAAATCCAACTTGATTTTGTTATTTCTAATCTTCTTTGTTTGTTAGCTCGAATGACAATTTTTGATGTCAACACCTATTGTTATATTTTTAACGTTGTTTTTCTCGTGCATCGCACGGGTGCTATACTAGTATAAAAGAAAAAGAATGATAAAATATCAATACATTTGAAAAGGAAATTTTAAAATAGTATAATTTATAAAAATTCTTTATATATTATGCTTGCAGTTACAGATTTTATTTTTATTGTGTTAAATGGGTATGCATACCTATATACACCCGTGTGACGCATGAACATAGATTGTGGACAAAATAAATGAATTATATATTAGATGAAAGAACTTAAAAATCCAGTGAATGCTTTGTAACAAAACTACCTACTCATGTTACATGTATCTATACACGCCACACAAAGACTTTTGTAACAAAACTTCCCAAGAGCTTTTGAACACTATTCTTCTTACATTAGAACAATATAAGTGAGATATCATCAAAATATAAAAGGTGATATTATTGGTAATAAAATAAAAATAAAATCAATTTTTGAATTCAGAATTAGGTAATTATATTCCCATGCACTAAATTATTTTCTGCATCATAGTTTAAACATACCAGAATTAAATCATAAATTTCGTAAGCACACAAATAATTATAGACAAATATTGTTTTCGTTAGTCTGATTGTTCCTACTTCCTACGATACCGGGCACCCACACTGCAAAAACCCCCAAATCAGTGCACCACTCCATTTAGTTCTCACTTCCACCATGCTTAGACACATCAAAATGCAGGAAAATTGGACTGATGGTGCTAGAAATCGTCAAGAATTCCGACCTTAGTATATATTCTTATATATATTATATATAATAGCACAGCAGTCTAGCACAATTTGCCAATTTTTCCTACATAAAGCTCTACCTGGTACTATTGCTTATAATGTCAGACCACACCGGTTGTCACTTTTCATACAAAATAAAAAATTGTTACATATGTGATGGTGAAGAATTGAACTAATGACCTATATGTCGAGAAGTAACTTTTAAACTATCATACTAAGTCTGTTTTTGTTAATAATTTTCATTTATATATTACTATTTTCGCGTGTTTTTATTCAAAAAAACACTATTATTAACCACATATATGCTTGAAGGCTAATTATATTAACGCTACATTTTTATGAATCTCGCCACTTTTTTTTCTGAAGGTCTCATCACATTTTTTCAAATATACTAAAATAGTCAAAATTAAAATAACATAAATAACCATCGCATTCTTAGAAATTATAAATCTCTTTCCCCTCCTATCATCTTCCCCTTACATGTAACACGAAAACCCTGATCAATCTATTTTAATTTTTGTAATAAAAAGCTATAAAATCGAAAAAGAGAAAATTAATTTACTTTGTACAAAAATAAATCGCCAGCAACTATTACCTCGATTAATAAGTCAGTTTTTCTACAATGTCCCAAAACATCTCTGAATTCTTGAGCCTACGAAATTTGATTTATGGAAGAAATAAAGAATCAATTTAATTAATGTTATAAATTTGTACGAAAAGAAGAGTTGACAAATTTGCTCCTATACTCTTTAATTTGAATATTAATTTCCTCTAACGTGGATTAGCTCAATAGAGAAGAAAAACATAATTTTGTATTACTATATTCAAGTTCATGTTCTTGAAACTCGGAAATTCTTGCAAAAATCACGCTTTCTTTTTGGCCAAGAGTTACAAAATGAGTAAATTATACTGCGCAAAATCTTTATCCGTTCTATTATTATATAATTAAATTAAATATTTAAAAGGTTAGGGAGACATCTGAAAAATAATTAGTGGTGTAGTTATAAAAATTATTTTTTAATAGTGGTGTGTTTATAATGTTGTGTGAGGAAGAAAAAAATGCAGTGGTAGTAGTAATATAATTACTCATACTTGAATTGACAACTGAGTTAGCAAAGACTTACCGGTTGAACTAGAAACCCATTAGCCCGTTACAGTTACAGGTCAATGACAGAGTCAATATTGAAAACTATAGATGACTTCATGTTTACAATAAAACGATTCTATTGTGTACAAGGAATTGCAATCAAAGATAATTTTCTAAATCAAAACATGTGCAAAGCCCGCCCAGTTATCACTTTTCATGAAAGTATTATTACAAATCTAATGGTGCATAATTGAACTCATGACCTACATGTTAAAAAGTAACTTTTAAACCATTGTGCCAACTCTTTTTTTTTTTAAACAATTGTCATTTATATTTTGCACTCAAAAAAAAATTACTATCACTAACCACATATACTTGAATTGGTAACCGAGTTAGCAATGACCTACCGATTGAACTGGAAATCCTTTAACCCAGTACAGTTACCCGGTCAATGACTAAGTCAATATTGAAAACAATGGCTAAGATCATTATATACCAAAATTTTCTATTATATGAAATGGGTTGTGTTCTTGATTAAAAATTAACACAAATTATTGATAAAAAAGTGAATCAAACAATACTATTGCAAACATTGCATTTAAAGGCCTTTTTAAAATTTGTATTAGTTGAAAATAAGTCACATATTTTAATGCTCAAATGAAGTTGTTGACTTGAGGCATTGTGTGTGTACATCTTAATTTCATTATCACTTTACAATTATTATTATATTTTGGTTCTAATTTGTTGGTAGTTTATTTTGTGCATTGCACAGGTGCTACTAATCCGATCTCTACTCTGATGACATAGGTGTTTAAAAATCCAATGGAGAAGGAATTGATGTTAATGTTCTAGACTTGATGAAGTTATGTAATTTTGAAGAATATTAAATTGTGCAAATTAGATATTTATATTATTACTTTGAAAGATTGTCAAATTAAGATGATTTATGTAAATTCGATAAAAGCAATCTACAAAGAATCAAGAATAGCTTAGCAGTTTCTGCAAATGTCTCGAATATAAGTTAAAATTTCTTTTTTATATTTTGTATTACATTTTGTCAGAAAATATTTGTAACATCACTACAATTGCTCATATATGTTTATTAAAATATGTGTATGACTCATTGATATTTTTGTTTATAATGTAAATTTTGTAGAACTACTAGACTTGGATTTATATAGCATTTAAGCTCAATTAATTTATGATATTTCAATAGTTGGTGATTGGGTTTTTTGACATAAGTTATAGTGAATTGAGTAGTCTGTGCACCAATTCTTATGATATGAAGGTGACTGTAACAGAACCTTCTGAAAAATTAATTGGTCTGAAAAAAAGGATTTATTAGCGGGAGAGAATGAGATCATCCACAGCCTTGTGTTCTATAAACTATTTCTATTTTTTGTTATTTCAAACAGTAAAAATAATAGTGTTGCACCCCTACAGTGCCAGAAATACAAGAAGCACCACTCTGGCGAGTGTAGGATGGGGCAGAATGTCTGCTACCACTGTGGCTAACCAGGGCACTTTTCCTATGAGTGCAAGGATGGTGGGCCAAGCAAGGGTGCAGATCAAGCAAAGAAGGGGAAAGCCAAGATCTTTGCCTTGACCCACGAGGATACCGTGGAGGACCCAGATGTGATAGCAGGTATTCTATCTGTCTCTGGCACTCCCGTATATGTTTTGGTTGACTCTGGTACTATGCATTCTTTCATATCTATTGTATGCCTAGCTAGATTGAACATGGTAGGGGAGAAAATAGGCAGCGTACTTGATCTTCCGATCTCCATCAGGTGGATTAATTGATACATACGAGATAGCTAGGGCAGTATAGATAGACTTTGACGGGATGATAATTAAGGCTGATTTGAATGTCATTAATATGAAAGACTTTGATATAATATTGGGAATAGACTGGTTTAGCACTAATCAGGCTACCATAATTTGTCATGAAAAGGAAGTGGTTTTTCGAAAGGATGGGAACGAGGAGTTTAAGTTTTACGGGTCAAAGATTAAGGCACTAACTCGCTTTATCTCAGCCCTTAAAGCGAAGAAGTTGCTAGCAAAGGCAGACTGTCAAGGGTATTTGGTTAGCCTTCAAGGCAAACCTTCTGAAGATATATCCTTAGACAGTATACCAATAGTACGTGAGTACCCCGATGTGTTTCCTGAGGATCTGCTGGGTGTTGCACCCAACAGACAAGTAGAATTTACCATCAACCTGGTGCCCAGAGCAGCTCTAATCTGCAAAGATCCTTATCAGATGGCACTGAAGGAGCTGCAGGAGTTAAAATTTCAACTAGAGAAACTTTTGGAAAATGGCTTCATCAGGCTAAGTGTGTCTCCTTGTGGAACACCATTCCTATTCGTGAAAAAGAAGGACAAGAGTATGAGATTGTGTATTCACTATTGTAAACTGAATAAGTCGACGATTAAAAGCAAATACCCACTCCCGAGGATTGAAGATCTATTTAATCAGCTGAACGGAGCAGCTATATTCTCTAAGATTGACTTAAGGTCAGGTTATCATCAGCTGAAGATTAAGTCAGTAGATGTACCTAAAACGGCGTTCAGAACCCGTTACAGGCATTATGAATTTACCTCAATACCCTTTGGCCTGACAAATGCCCGTGCGGTATTTATGGACTTGATGAATCGTATGTTCTATGAGTATTTAGATCAATTTGTTATCGTATTCATCGATGACATCCTAATATACTCAAGGAGCTCAGAACAACACATCGAACATCTAAATACCGTGTTGGAAACTTTACGAAGGGAAAGATTATATGACAAATTCAAGAAGTGAGAATTTTGACTTGATCACGTAGTTTTCCTAGGCTATGTGGTGACGGCTCGGGGGATTGAGGTGGACCCTACTAAAGTTGAGGCTGTTACTAACTAGTCTCCGCCTACCAGTGCCGCTGAAGTGAGGAGCTTTCTAGGTTTGGCCGGATATTATCGGCGATTCATAGAGGGTTTCTCCAAGATAGCGGGTCCAATGATGTGACTCGCCCGAAAGGGCGAGAAGTTCATTTGGACAGATAAATGTGAACAAAGTTTCCAGGAGCTGAAGAAGATATTGTTTTCGGCACCAGTATTGTTGATACCAGATGGCTCCGATGGATATCTGATCTACAGTAATGCATCAAAACTGGGGTTAGGATGTGTTCTGATGCAGCCGGGTAAGGTAATTGCCTACGCGTCTAGGCAGTTGAAACCCTATGAGGAGAACTATCCGACCCTTGATCTCAAACTCGCCGCTGTAGTGCACGCTCTAAAGATCTGGCGTCACTACTTATATAGGAGTAGATGCGAGATTTATACTGATCATAAGAGTCTCAAATACTTCTTCACTCAGAAGGAGTTAAACATGAGGCAAAGAAGATGGTTGGAACTAGTCAAGGATTATGATTGCGAGATCCTATACCATCCGGGTAAGGCTAACATAGTCACAGATGGCTTGAGCAGGAAAAACATGGGTCAGTTATCAACACTCAGTACAGTCCAAGACCAGTGATTGAGGATTTCAAGAGTTTGAGAATCGGTGGTGATTGCCAGTTTGACTGTCAAACTGGACTTAAGAAACAAAATTGTTATAGCGCAAAGGATGATACATTCCTGGAAAAGATAAGAGCTGAGGTCGGAATGGGGAAAAGAAAGGGGTTGGAAATCTCCTCCAACAGCGCTCTGATATTCAATGGCTACCTATGCGTGCCCAAAAACAATGAGCTCTGGGATGAGATTTTGACTGAAGCTCATTCTGCCTCAAACGCGGCACACCCAGGCGGTACTAAGATGTACAGGGACTTGCGCGAAACCTTCTGGTGGAGAAATATGAAGGGAAGTATCACCAAGTTCGTTGCCAAATGCCTAGTGTGTCAACAAGTAAAAGCCGAGCATCAATGACCGTCAGGGTTGCTGAATCCTTTACAGATTCCGGAATGGAAATGAGAAAAGATTTCTATGAATTTCTTAGTGGGCCTCCTCAGATTGGTAAGTAGGCATGATGCCATTTGGGTTATTGCAGATCGACTCACAAAGTCCGCCCATTATCTGCCAGTTCGTATGAGTCTCTACTTGGATCAACTTGCTCAGATTTATATCAAAGAACTTGTGCGACTTCATAGACTTTCGGTATCTATCGTATCAGACAGAGATCCGCGGTTCACTTCAAGGTTTTGGAAGTCATTACAGACTGCGATGGGCACTAAGCTGAAGTTCAGCATAGCTTACCATCCCAAGATTGATGGACAGTCTGAAAGGACTATTCAGATATTGGAAGACATGCTGAGGGCATGTGTTTTGGACTTGGGTGGTAGTGGGAAACTTATTTGCCGTTAGTTGATTTTGCCTACGACAACAGTTTTCAAGCAACTATCGGCATGGCCCTATACGAAGCTCTATATGGCCGGCGATGCTGTTCACCAATTTATTGGGACAAAGTCGGTGACAGGAAGATGTTGGTGCGTGAGTTAGTCAAGAAGACAGTTCAGGCTATCGAGAAGATCAAGGCAAGGATTAAGGTTGCACAGGATCGACAAAAAAGTTACGCCGATCAAAAGAGGAAAATCATAGATTTCCAGGTGGAGGAGAAAGTATTTCTCAAAGTGGCGCGAATGAAGGGTGTGCTTCGTTTTGGTAAGTGAGAGAAGCTGAGACCGAGGTACATTGGGCCATTTGAGATATTGGAAATGGTTGGAAATGTGGCGTATCACTTGGCATTGCCTCTGGAACTTTCAGCGGTACATAGCGTATTCGACGTATCCATGTTAAGGAAATATGTTCCTGACCCAGGGCATGTTGTTAATGTTCAGACAATCAGGTACAGGAAGATCTGACCTACGATGAAACGTCGATTGCTATACTTGACAGAAAAGTACATGTTTTGAGGAATCGAGAGATTTCGTTAGTTAAGATCCAGTGGGGAGGCCACAGTAGCGAAGAGGCTACATGGGAAAGAGAAGCGGATATACTGGAGAAGTATTCAGAACGAACAGAACAAGTAAGTTAAATTTCGAGGACGAAATTAAATTAAGTAGTAAGGGGTTGTAGCGATCGGAATTTTCATATTTTGAGATTATTATTTTAGAAGAATTTAAGCGCGTCGCTGCCACCCTAATCCATAATTTTTAATGTTGGTCACGATGAAGTTTTAAAGGATTCGCATCGCTCGTCAAACTTCATTTTAAAGAAAGATGTATGCTTATAATTAATTGAATTTTGTTTCCAAATAGTAAATTCGAGTACAGTTAATTATTATTTCTGTCATCTAAGAAATTTCCTTAGTCCTGTCCAAAATTCTTAAGTCCGAGACTTACTATTTTCAAAGCCCAAATTCTTGTTTATTTTAATTCAATCAAATTTTAGAGCCCTACTTGAAGCCCAAATCATATTGAGCTTAGCCAAACGTGCCTTGGACTTTGTCTCCTCTCAAGACCCATGTTGAACTAACTAAGAAAAATCTCAGATTTCATCTCAGATTCTCCCTAACTGAAGTGGCCATTGGCAGCTAAAGAACACCCCAACGTCTCTGATTTTTTTCTGCAACATAGGATCTTACATAATTTCCCCATCTCCCTACGTTTCTTTTGGATACATATGTGAGTGTATATATAGACATATACTCCTTGTTAGCATTCACACAGCAAGAGGGCAAGTTATATTCAAACACTCACGATTTCTGCAAATTTTTCTAGCTACACATATAGTTCACAGTACCAATGCATTCAGCATTCACAACAAAATACACAAATAATTCCCAGCAGACAATTACACCATACACACACTCAATTCACAGGAAACTACATTCACCTGATTCACCCTACAAGCTGAAAAAAATTCGTTCCTAAATTCAAGTATACACACGCACTGATACACATTTACACTAGGGTACATACATACGCACACCGTCAGGAGGCCACTAGTACCTCTCCCGAGCCATCGAGTCAAAGCCACTGGTCACCGAGCCTCAATTGCTTTCACCCCTCTAGACCACACAATCCAAGTTAGAAACAAAAGAAACAAAACCAGAAATAGGGAATCCATAAACTTACCCGCGACTCCCTCTAGGCCTTGAACCCGCGGCCTCGACCCCTTGAATTCTCACAAGAAAATCCAATCGAACCCTCATCTGTTGCTTCAAGCATCGGTTGCTTCAAGCAACTGATGCCGATTATACAGTTGCTTGAAGCAACCGATGCTTGAAGCAACCGATGCCTATTATAAAACGCGCAAGGAACCGACGCGTATAATAACAAACAGGCATCGGTTACCTTATGGCAACTGACGTCTATGTCAACGCATATGATATACACGTCGGTTACTCTTAGAAAACAATGTGTATAATAAGCAAATTAATTTCAAAAATGTTTAGGTGTCGTTTTTTGCAAGAACTGATGTGTAATGTCATTTTTTATTTTGAATTCTGTAATAGTGACAATTATCCTTAACAGATAATCGTTATCTTAAAATTAGATAACTATTCTTTATTCTTATTCTTATCTTGTTATAAAAACCAAATATAATGCTTTATTTTATTCTAAACATTTTCAGAAAATTCTCAAAACACTAAAAAGTTATTTTTAACTAAAAATGAAATTTTGGGACTTTACATAGATATAATAATATTAATTAATAATAATCTATATATTTATATATTTAAAGTCATTACAATTTCTATTTTGTATGTTTCCGCATAAATCACCTTCAATTTTAGTCACACTCATCTTGACCGTTGGTTCCATCATGGAATCTTGGCTGTTGTTTTCAAATTTTTTAAAGTCCTACACACGTTTTTCTATTTCTTAATTTAAATCGATCTATTTTAATCTTTATTTTCTCTTTCTCTTTCCTAATTCGAACCATTTTCTTTCATTCTATCTTTATCCAAGTTAGGATAATTCAAATCTCCCGAAATTTGCTTTTAGTTATGTATCATTATCTCTCATTCCTTCTCCCCATTCTCGGTTCCTTTTTATGGCAACGAAGATTCCACCTTAATATTTATTTTATGGGCGTGGTTATCTATGCTAATGCTCAGCCTTCTGCAAATCTTTTCAATCTTCAACGGGCTAATTCTTCATCAGATTATCTTAGATTACGCCTAGGCTCCTTTCCTGGTAGAAGATGGTTAAATCCCAAACTACCTCTTCACAAGTACCCTTGGTAATCCTCTATACCTTTTTTAGTAATTTTGTGGGTTTTGATGTAAGTCCGCCTTATTCTCAAATTGCTGAAGAGAAATAAACAATGTGTATGGAATTCAATTATTATTACTTGCACCTTCAATAAGAACAGTATATGTACCTCCTGTTGAAATTGAAAAACTTGATTGACAACTTTATATTCCTTGTATCCGTCATAACCTCCTTATTAATTGGTTTGCTTGAAGGAGTGACTATGTATTATGATTATGCTGTGCTTCTCTAAAATGTTTTCTGTAGCAAGGCATAATATTTCAGTTTACATATCTCTTTTAATTTCATAAATTAAAGAACCAGGTGCAGATTTGTCAAGGATTGATTAGGTTGCGGAACAAACATCACCATCTTATGTCATGTTTCACGACAGATTTTCTTTTACATATAAATTATCCTACTTTCATATGTTTATGCGAGTGGTGCAATTTAAGCAATGATATGTAATACAACAGAGTGATTGGTGCAGAAGTTTTCGGACGAAATATATAGGTAGTTTTCCTTAGTTAATGGTCATTAGATATCTCTCTTATAGTTAATGCTTTACCATCTTAGTAAATGATGTCACAGAAGGTTGGTTTAGAAATCGTAACTTGTGAGACAAGAGTGTTGCGTAGAAGAGGTTATTCATCATTCAGCCATTTATTCATCCCTTTGATGGTGGTCATAAATGGGTATTTTAGTTTCCGTCAGTCATAAATTGGGGTTGCTTCCCTTATTTCACTCTGGATTAGAAACTTGGGCATGTAAGCTTTCTGTTTCTGTTTCAGAATAGATATAAGAAATAAAATACCGTCGTAAATAGAATGGTTTGGCCAATTTTTCTTCTGTAATAGTAATAAGAAAAATAGAAAATAACATCGTAAATCTTCAGTATTCTTTCATGCAATGGTATTTTGTTACCTATTCTCCAAGAAAAGAGGTCTATTTTGTCAAAAAACATTGTGGAAGGATCATGAGGGCATAACTAATATCCTTTTCAATGAGCATCTATTCTTTCTATTACCTATTCGGGGTATCTGCACAAGATCTCTTTTGTATAGTGCCTAAGGAGATAAGGTGTCGATAAGATTTCATGGAGGTGTATTCTCCTCTAAAAGGAGACCTGCGATGCCTTTTGCTTTTTGTTGGAGTCAGGTGATTCTGTCTATTGAACTTCTTCTCTTGGTTTTTGGCATTCGAACATCAAAACAATCTTGAGAGAAATGGTATAAACAATATTTATTAGTAGTTATTGATTTCAATGAGTGTTGGGTATAACAGGCTTGTGAAGACCTAAATGCTTTGAAATTTTTGGGCACAACACAGTTTTAGAAAATGATTAGTGGGCAGAGAGGAAATATATGATTTAGGAACAGATAGATTTATAGACTACAACTTCCATTACCAATCAACTCTGTCTGGGGGGAGCGTAAAAACTAAGCAGGGAAAATGATGGTGCTTTGCTGAATGGAAAAACCAGTCTACTTTCTAAAACTGATGTTGATGAACTCTGTCCTGGCTTAAAAAATTGGAATACTTTTTCGAGAGCCTCTCCATACCCAAAGAATTCATTGAGCGGGAATCTGAGTACCAATGAGTCCGTAAAAGTCATTTTTATACCATGAAGATTTTTTTTCTTCGACAAACAGTATGAGAATATTATGTACATCTTTTCCCCTAAAACTGTAGTTAAAAGTTTAAAACAATTTCTGATATGTAACATTTGTTTTCTTCGTACTGCTCTTCTTCCTCAATTATGCTTACAAATGCAGTTTTAAGTAATAATTATATCTTTAGTGCCCTGAATTTTCCTTTCTACATGATGCTAGATATGTTTTTGATTTTAAGTCCTTCATATCTAATAATTTATATGTAAAAGTAAGCTTATGTGTTTCTGTCTTCAGTTTTTGACTGTACGTAGGACTTCTTTTTAGACTTGTACCTAGACAAGGTCAGACTCTTATTCAACTCTTATTTAGTGAAGCAAACTCAAGTTTATTTTTTCTTTGAGGTGGTTGAGTCTTTACTTCTCTCAGTAATTTATTTATACCTTAGAGTAATTAGTTCTTTCCTTGAATCTTTATGTACAATGCAAAGTTTCCAGGGAAAATGGGTTGCTCCATCTAACACTTACAATCATTGTGATACTAAATTTTGAAGTCACTGATCCTTGTAAAGCTCAGATTCCAATGGAGTTTGAATACTGAGGATCATCAGCGTGTTTAGTTATCCTCTTTCATGATAGAACTGGATGTCCTGGTTTAGGATAATTCTTATCATTGATCATGAATCCAACTTTTTCTTTGCAGGCCTGACCGCTTCCGTTTAAGGTGTTCATGGACTAACACTGATGTCTGCAATCCTGTTTCAACTGATGAGGAAGTCCACATGGGCACCACATCTGCTGATTCAAATTGTCCACTCCCAATTGTTCATATTAAATCAGATGCTCTGGAGACTGAAGCACTGACTTTGCTTACTGGGGGTACTTATATAGACACTCTCTTGACGAAATTGCCAGTGCGTTCCCTGCCTCCCAACCCTCCCCCTTGTTCTTGACAGTCTCACCTCTTTGAAATTATTGTCTTCAAGATCTCTAATTGTTTTTCTCTGTCCCTTGTTTTTGGTGGGGATATCAACTTGTAGGTCCTATCAGAGGAGGAGCAGAATGTTATTGCTGCAACTCCAGCTCACCAGGCAGGACTCTACGGTTAGTGAATGGTTATTTTTTCTGTGTAATGATGTATGCATAAACATCAAGAGGTACTATACTAGTATCCAAGTTGCTATAACACTCCTTTTTATCATTTTTATGTTCAAAATGGCAATCTGGATTCAAAACATTTCTGGTCTTCTGAAGCTAACATCATGTGTGCTATGTCATGTTAACTGCTTGTAAGATATAAAGATGTGGCGGGGTCAATGTCATTCGACATCATTGTACTTTGACTCATTTGTGACTTAGGTCACTATAATTTTTGTCATTTAGGTCACTATAGTTTAGTTTAGTTTCATAGTAGGTCACTACATTAGATTCTATCACATCAACTAACAGCAATTTATGTCGTAGCTCTTAAATGTTTGACAATATTTTTATTTTTATGCACGATTACTATCTATACTCAACAGTAACGTCACTATTGCTGTTAATTTATGTGACAGAATTAGAAATACTGACCTCTAATGAAACCAAATTAACGTGTAGTTACTTGAATGAAAGAAATTAAAATACATTGGCCCGTTGACAAATGAGTCAATGTACAGTGACTGCGAGTGAAATTAACCCAGATGTGGTGACTTATGCTTGAAAGGCTCCTGAGGCTTCCATAGATACCAAAGGTAATAGAGTTGGGCAGCTTATACGATGAGTTTCACATATCCCTATTTCTGGTCATCCTTGTATGTCACTATTTTTCATAAGAACAAGAACCATAATGGCAAGCTGGTCCTGTATTATCTCTCAATAGATGTTTGGGAAGGAAATTGTCTCCCTAATAGTTCGTGCATTTGGAGTTATATTTTTCTCTAGAAGGTCCCAAATATGCCTACTGATTTCTTTAGTTTTAGTTCATGTATTATCACTTTACCTCTCAGCCTCTATTATTAAATAAAGTTGGCAAATGAAAGTTTTGTGTCCTCCTTGTTGAACTTAATCACCAGAGTATCTCATGAAAGTCACATATACCTATAGCTTTATACGCTAGTTGCTTGGTTGGGAATTTGTTGGAACAGCTTTGGAATTTTGCTTGGCCTGCTGCCATTGCAATGCTTCATCCAAGCCTTCTTCCTGTGGCTGTCATGGGGTTTTTTGCAAAGGTATCATTAAACAAGAATTCTTGAGCCTTAACATTAAACAAGAATTCTTAAGCCTTAACATTAACAAATAAGATGAATCTACTTATAACATTTATTTTTATTTTTATTTTTTTAAACAGCTTGCAGTAATTGCTGGGGGCCCTTTGGTTGGCAAGCTTATGGATCATTTTCCTAGAGTACCAGCATACAATTGCTTGACTTGTGTCCAGGTATTTATATTTTATACGAGACCGACAAATATTCATTTTAATCTAAGTTTTCTAATTCTTCTTATTTTAAGCTGGCAGCTGCTCAGTTATTGTCTGTTGGGATTATAATTCATGCCCATGCTATTCAGCCCCCCTCTCAGTGCTCATTGCTGGTTCGGCCCTGGTTTCCCCTACTTGTACTAGCTGGGGCCATTGAGAGGCTCTCTGGACTGGCTTTGGGGGTTGCTGTGGAGCGTGATTGGGTTGTCTTGGTAATGATTATTCATTTTCTTCCTCATTGTTCATGTCTTTAGCGACAGCCTCTTGTTGAATTCTATGATGCGATAACTGTTATGTTTGTAATTTAAAATGGTCATTTCAGTTGGCTGGAACCAACAGACCAATTGCTCTTGCTCGAGCAAATGCTGTTCTTAGCCGAATTGATCTTGTTTGTGAGGTAGTCGTCACGTGTGATTGTTTCATTTAGCCTTGTGCAAAAGTTATTATTTGTTCCAAAGGAGTAGTAGTTTGGAAATAGGTCAGATCATATTGTAAAATTTGTTGTTCCACTGCAGATTGCAGGCGCATCATTATTTGGGATATTCTTATCTAAACATGAGCCAGTGATGTGCTTAAGGCTTGCTGCAAGTTTGATGACATGGGCATTGCCTGTTGTGGTAGTATCTACAAAAGCTGCTTCTGCGATGCTCTTTCAGGCAACTTTTACCAATGTTTTAATGTTCATAACGCTTGACCTTGGTTGTTCTCACATGGTTGACCAACAAACTTCTGGTGTCCTGGACTCTGCAAAATGTACACAAATTAGTTCCACAAATTACTATGCTGGATCTACTCCAGCTTCTGAGAATATAGGTAATTTAACTAATCTCTGTTCCTCTTGACTTGAGCCGAGGATTTCCTTGTTTAAGGAACTAATTCCTTCTCTTCTTATGTAGTGGGTATGAGTATAGAAACTATCAAGAATGGGTGGTTTGAATATATGCAGCAGCCTGTTCTGCCAGCTAGCCTTGCATATGTATTACTCTACTTCAATATTGTCCTTGCTCCTGGCAGTTTTATGACAGCCTTTTTAACTCAGCACGGTACTTTCTAGAATCTTAGTCTGTACCACTTCATATAGTCACTTGTGATTTTGTGAATTTTAAACCCTGGTTAAGAGTGTGAAATTTTATCCTTTATTAGTTGAATATCTTATTAAGTGTTACTTCGTGTAGTGTTAGGTTTGATGTGTGAGTTTGCTGGGAGTCTAAAACATTTGGGGATTTACTGGTTTTATATATAAACACCAAGAAAGGGTCGGTGTGGTTATTATGCCTCAATCTAGACTTCTTGGGGGCCCCAGGGGTGTTTGGATGCGCCCACCGTATTATTAGAAAATAGAAAAACTGGAACAAGAGAGGGGACATCAAACCGAACCTCCCATAGGGAAACAGCGACAATACATCAAACAAGGCACATTGCATCGAGCGAACGACAGACTTAAGACTGGCCCTCATCCAACCTCAAAATATAGACTTCGTCAATGTAGCTTAAGGCTAAAGGAATTAAGGTTATCCACCACTTTATCAATACTGTCATAAATACTAACCTCCTTGGACAGCAACTGAGAAATCTTGAAGTGCTAGGATTTAAGGCACAGGGCAATCTTAAGTTAGCAACCTTTTCTCTGATAAGGTTATAGGTCTGAATAATGTTATTGGACCAAAGGTACTGCTGTAAGCATTGAATAGAGATATCCCTTCAGTTAAGGTTGTCGAAGCTGCTGGCCAGCTGGAAGTTTGATCAGCAGACCTAATAAACTGAAGCTGATTCTGGTCCTGATTATCACCAACCACACCCCTATAAAGAGTCTTCTTGCCAGAGGATAAAAGAGGTAATGGTAAGTCTAAACCCACTGGAAGGGTTGTGAGAGTAAATAGAGGGACTGTAGGCATAAAAATGAGTATCCAAACTGCTCCAATTATGCAAAGCAATGTTGTGTACACAATAATGTGCTGAAACGTAAAGCTTAGATATCAGAGTGATTATAATATAAGTACCGTAGTTTGTTTACAACATGACTGAATACGTAATTAAATCTTGTGAAAAGCCTCTTGTAAATTTATTTTCACAAAAGAAATGAATTGGATGGGTAAGGTTTAGAGATGTTTTGTGCCGTACAAATTGATGTCATTGTGTCACTAAATTAATTATTCTATATTTGTCTATGGAAGACAAAATAACTTGGCATGTACTAAAAGATGGTCAACAAACATGGATAGACACATACACGCACTTTTCTTGCTCCCTACCCAACTAAAGTTTTCAAGTCGATCCATATGCACATAAATTTATCTTCCTTTTTATGATGATCATATTTTTATACGTGGGTGCAATTGAGCTTGTTTCAGGCTTAAAACCTTCTATTATTGGAGGTTTTAGTGGATTATGTTCTTTTATGGGAGTCGCAGCAACATTTGTATCTGCAAAGATGGTCAAGCGATATGGCATTCTAAAGGTTCTTCCTTGGCGTGCATTTCGTTTGATGCTTCACTGCTTATGATCACGATAGATTTTCCTGACCCATTCTTAATTTTTTATGCCAGGCTGGAGCAGCAGGCCTGATACTACAGGCTTTGCTCCTGAGCATTGCCGTTGCTGTGTACTGGACTGGATCTTTTTTCCAGCATATTCCACTTCAATTCTTCTTGTGTTTAATTGTGAGTGATTTCAACCATTGACGTAAAATACACAAGTTTTCACTGGACCCAATTGATTAACAGTTTGGCTTTATTTTGTCTATATTGAGGGATTGCTTGTTCTACTCAATCATTATAAAAAATTACCATAAACAGAAATGTGGTTTGGCATGTTTTGTTTAAAAGGCAATGTTTAAAAGGCAACTTTATTTGGAACTAGACATCAACCTTTTCGTCCCCAAAAACTTCATTTGTTACTTCATTTGGAAATGTATAGTCTTTGACCAAATGTTTCTGCTGCTTTTGCTTCTCACTAAATGTCAAGCTGGTATAAATTAATTTTATCTGGCATATTCTAAATTCTAGGTTCTCTGGGAGATTTAGTTTTGTGAAGTCTCCTAAAAAATTTGCTTCCTTGAGAATGGTTTTACTTCACATCATATGAAGTATCATACAGGAACTGCACTTTCATGGCTACAAAATTTTATTACATTTATAGCATTTTGTTCCTTATTGCCAGAGAGAACACGACGCTCTTCCGATCTCATAGAATTAAAAGTGCTATGAGAAAATGAATTCATTTGCTGGATATAAATACTTTGTATGGCATTAGTATGAATCATTTTAGTATGAGTGCATGTACATCAAGAAGTTGCCCCATTTATTCAAGTACAAGTCTTGCAAATATCAAGCAGTTATCATTTGATTTGACTAGCTTACCTAATGCTAGATATCAATTGCATTGATACTGATTTTTTCTTCAGTGGCTGATCTGAAAACATTATAACCCCACATGACTTGACTAACCAAACATATAAATTAAAAAAAGTCACAGGGTGAAGACGAATATATTTTTATTGTTAATTATTTCATACAGCTTTTACCCACACTAGTTTATTTAGCTTAAAGAATAATGCACATTTTGTCTTAAACAGATATTATCTAGACTAGGGCACATGTCATATGATGTTGTAGGAGCACAAATTTTACAAACTGGGATTCCACCAGCTAAAGCAAATCTTATTGGGGAAACGGAAGTCTCTGTTGCTAGCCTGGCAGAGTCAGTAATGCTTGGGATTGCAATAATTGCAAATAATAAGTCGCATTTTGGAATTCTAGCAACACTCTCGCTTCTATCAGTCATTGGGGCAGCTTCTTTGTACTGTAGATGGTTGATGAATCCAACAGATACCCAAAGGAATCTCTTCTCACTTGAGCCAAAGATTTCATAATGTAAGAAGTATTGTCTTCGCCCCCTGCACTTCTAATTTTATTTTTTTAGTATTTCTTGATGTAATATCACTAAGTTCCGTTATTTTTTTTGTATTTTTAAATTTTTTTACTTGACATTACATGGTTTATAACTCTAATATGGGACTACTTGAAAAGATATCGAGGTTGACTTTATTGAATATTAAACATACCAGAATTCATTCATACTGACTTTCTCCATTTTAGTCTTTGAAATATGATGCTGCTTTTGCAAGATAAAACATAAGATATGCCAAGGGTATTGCTTTTATTTAATATCTAAACACTAATGTATAAACTGCGATGACTCTAAACAAATCTTAATGCTTGATATTCAATAAACAGCAGGACTATGCTGAATGCTCAGATAACCATTCAGATTTAAAGATTTGTGCCTTAAAATGACCATCTTGTGGGTGCATGTTAAGGTTATAACCTCCCACTAATTAATTGAAATACTAACCAATTCTAGTCTTTAGGCTGCTTTTAACAAGGATAACTAGGATCCGAGCTTTAGAATGGTAAGGTGAAGATGAAGAGATCGGAAGAGCAAAGATGTTTTTGGGAAGCAATGAAGTATTTGTTTCCGCCAATGGACCGAAAAGATTGGTTTCTTAAATTAACACCCAGAATTTAGTGATTTGCTATAATTTTTTTTTTTTTTTTTTTTTAAAAAAACTGGGTGAAGTAGTGATTTGAACACTGCAGATGCCTTAGTGCCATGTAGGCTAACATGTTTTCGTTTTGGGGCTGCAGTTGTACGGATATACTTAACGAGCTGACTGAAATGAAGAAACTGTGTTGTCGATTGTGAAAGCCACAGGACACTTTTATCTATCACTTTGTTGCAAGCAATACTAAGAGGCGTACTGGATATTTGCGGAGTACTCTGAGGGAATATTTGATGTTGACCCAACAGTAGATTCAAGATGGTCAGTGGCTATAGACGGGTTAAACACTGTATATATTCGAAAACTTACAGAGCCTGAGGATGTAATTTTAGATAGGCATAGACATTGATTTTGCCTGAACACTTCATAGAGCATGGATTTATGAGGATATAATTATATATGGGCATAGACATTGATTTTGAATTCTCCTGTTTATTGCATCTGAGTCTATTCCGATCTCAATATTTGATAGAGATACTAAAGTGAATTTATCATACGTTAGATATGTGCATTGGAATAAAGCTGGGATTTATTTTCCGGATCTAACAAGTTTGGTTTCACTTTAGGGAGTCGATTAATGAAAATTCTCAAGAACTTTTGATAAGTTTTGTTAAAAAACTTCCTAGTCGTTCACGTTACATGGGAGAACCCACGTGGGTTCATGAATTCACATGTGGCATATTGCGATGGGTAAGCATTTTAATAAAACTTTTCAAAAATTCTTGAACATGATAGATCGGAAGAGCGTCGAATTTAGGGGTTTATTGAAAAATACGAACATTTTACACACACTTTACAAAATTGGTAACATGTATAATTTGGAAATTTCAAGTGGTCTATTGTGACCTCAGGTGTTAGTTCCATTTTAGTCACTGTGATAGCTCAGGTATTAGTTACATTTTAGTCACAATGTGACTATCACAGTGTGACTTGTCACTGGTGAGTCACACAGTGTGGCCTATCGTCGGTGAGTCAAGATGACATCGCTAGCGAGTCACAAATCGATTCTAGCGAGTCACAACTCGATTCTGGCATATTAAAAAGAGCCGGTCACAACAACACTATCACCGTGCTGCATAAACACTAATCGCATCGGTGGAGCACTGGCAAGTCACAAAAAGCCGCACAAATTGCATAAACACCACTTTCAACCACAAAAAATGCAAAATTTCACAAAATCAACAAAAATTAACATATGAAATCAGATTGGAACCCTAATTCACAAAATTAAAACCCTAATTAAACCATAAATTAAAAAAATTGAAGAAAAAACCCTAATTCGAAACCCAATCGGATTTAACCTCATTGGAACTCTAATTCTAAAATCATAACCACCACCGTCGATTGGACCACTAAGTCAGAAACTTAGGTGAACCACCGCCATCTGAAATTAGAATTCAGATCGCGAAATTGTGTTCTGCAATGTCTTATTTCACGTTGCAACACGTAATCAATCAGACCAGAAAAAAGAGGAGCAAAATTTGTAACAAAGATCAACAAAGGGAATGAAAGGGACGAAAGGACAACAGGGGTGGTGGCTAAGATCGCAAATTGACGGCGGACCATCAAATTGACTGCGGAGAGATCGTCCGCCGGGGTGGGGGAGTATGTGCACGCGCGCCCCATCGCGGGGAGGGGGTTGTGTACTTGAGTTTTCCAAAATGAGGTTTGCACTTGAATAGGATGAATAAAACCCGTGTATTGTCTAATGGGTAGTTAGCGCTATCTACCCCCTAATGTTTGGCTTTACTTTGCTTTTCGTCCCTATCGTTCTAACCATCGTAGTTCTACCTTAAATTCTAGCGTTTTAGCACAATTTACCCTTGCTGTCATATTCTGTTACCAAATGTCATTAATTGAGCATGTGGTGTCCAAACAAAAATCTTAGCAAGGGTATCAGTGTCCATAAAAGTCCATAGAAATTTCAAACAGTAAGACAAGCTAAACAAGACCCAGTCATATTGCTTGATGGCGACCAAACTCTATCTTTTAAATACATTGACAGATTACAATGTAAGGCATAAACTATCAAATATCAATCTTAGACATTTGGTATAGGCGGTTGTAATCCCTTGCATGTTCTCTGGTTTATGTCCTAGTTGTCCACATTTTTTGCACCTCATTGTTAGACCGGCTTTGCTTGATTTGCTGGCTGAGGCTGACCGCTGCTCTCCTGGTTCTTTTTCTTCTTGCTTTCTTCGATCTTCCAGGACATTTCTTTGTGGTAAACGGGGTTGTCAATGGCTTTAAACCCGGCCACAACCTAAACTACAAGAAGGATCGAAGGGAGACTAGGCCTTTCCCAAGA
>CAVNYN010219679.1:0-64277 GCA_963692815.1 Nyctanthes arbor-tristis
TCCAGTGACTTTTGTTGATTCTTCTCATGAGAATAGTCATTTGGGCTTTCTTCTCAAGAGGGGATTTGAAGAGGCTGATTGTTATCTACGAGTGGAATCGGATAAGAAGGACAGATTTGATGGTGATCTTACTGCTTCTATTCTTACTCAACCGGCAAACCTTGCGGGCCAGGGGTCGCCGGACATCATGAATTGCTTACTTTGGAATGTCCAGGGAGCGGGGAGCCCTGTGACATTCTCGGCGCTTCAGGAGCATATCCGTAGACACTCCCCGAGCCTCGTGTTTTTGTCAGAAACATGCTGTTTTACTAGACAAGCGACTTGACTCAGGTTGAGGTTGGGTTTTCAGCATGGTATCAGTGTGGATAGTATGGGTAAAAGTGGGGGTTTGTTACTTATTTGGAATGATGACATTCATGTCTCTTTGCAATCATACTTGGTAGGGCATATTGACACTGTTATCACGGACCAAAACCATAAGACTTGGAGGTTTATGGGTTTTTATGGGAATCCGACCAAGGAGTTGCGCTATTCTTCATAGGACTTACTTCGGAAACTTCGGTCTCTTAGCGGTCAGCCGTGGATTTGCGGTGGCGATTTTAATGAAGTGACTTTTGCACACGAGAAGGATGGTGGTAACTGCATTTCTCATGAGAGCATGGAGGCATTTTGAGAGGTGCTTTTGGACTGTATCCTTGGTGAAATTCCTTCCAATGGTCCGGTTTTCACTTGGAACAATCGCCGTGAGGGGGGACGTGAAATTCAGCAAAGGTCGGATAGCACTTGCAACAATGACCAGGCGAGACAATTATTTCCAGCAGCTTCGGTTTTGAACCTCGACTTCCTCAGCTCGGACCACCGTCCTCTTCTCTTGAAGCTGATTTCTCCTCCACATCCTAATCTTGCATACCGGCAACAGAGACCATTTAGGATTGAGTCCTTTAGGTTAAGGAACCGGGTTGCCGTGACGTGGTCGCCAATAGTTGGAATAGAACAACAATAAATTCAGCAAACAGGTCCTTGGCTGATGTCCAGGAGGCCCTTTCTCGATGTGCCCGGGATTTGTTAGAATGGAGCAACAACGAATTCAGCAAACGGGGGAAAGACTTGGCTGAGGCCAAGCGGAAGTTGGCAGCTATCTTTAATGGTGGGGAGGTGGCGTATCGTTGGCATGACGTACGACATCTCGAGCATCTTATCAACTTGAGGCGAGAGCGGAGGCAAATTGCATATTGGAAACAAAGGCCTCGGGTTGAGTGGCTAAAAAAGGAGGACCAAAATACGCGCTTCTTCCATACTAAAGCAACTCATAGAAGAAAGAGGAATACTATCACTATGGTAGAACATGAGTCGGGTGCAGTGGGGAGGCCGACAAAGGATATTGTAGATATTTTTCAGCATTATTTTGCTGTGCTTTTCACCTCAAGCTACCCATCATTAGCCTAAATTGAAGCTGGCACAACTGGAATTCAACATAGACCCTCTCTGGATGATTTGAACTTCTTGGAACAGCTTTTTTCCAAGGCTGAGATTTGTGATGCAGTTTTTGATATGGCACCGTCAAAAGCACCGGGTCCAGATGGTTTTAATGCATTGTTTTATCAAGTTCATTAGAATGAAATTGGGGACGATGTTCGGAGGTATGCCTCAAGTGTCTCAATGATGTTGAACCAATGGATTGCATCAATGGAACTAATTTGGTCTTGATTGCTAAAAAGAGAGGGGCTAGTCGGGTTACTGATTTCTGACCTATCAGTCTTTGTAATGTGCTATATAAAATCATCTGAAAGACGGTGGCTAATCGAATGAAGCATATCCTTCCTGTGTTGATTGATGAGAGTTAAAGTGCTTTTATTAAAGGGAGACATATTGTGGACAATGCCATGATCGCTTTTGAAAGTATCCACTTGTTTAAAAAGAGGACTAACGGTAGAAAGGGCTACGTTGCAGTGAAACTCGACATGAATAAAGCGTATGATCGTGTCGAGTGGGATTTTCTCATTAGGGTTATGGATAAAATGAGTTTCTCCCGGAAGTGGCAGCAGCTTATTCATAGGTGTATGTCATCAGTAAGCTTTGGTATTTCTGTTAATGGTCAGGTATTGGGGAACTTTCAAGCTTCCAGAGGACTCCGCTAAGGCTGTCCCTCTCGCCTTATTTGTTTATTCTGCTAGCTAAGGCCCTCTCTGATTTACTTCACAAGGCAAAAAATGAAAGGGCTCTCATGGGTTTTCAACGCTCCCGCCAATCCCTTCGTGTCAGCCACTTATTCTTTGTCGATGACTCCCTTATGTTCGTTCGTGCTAGACATTCAGATGCTGTCTCTTTGTTGGAGATTCTTCATACTTATAGCCTTTGTTTTGGACAAATTGTGAATTTTGATAAGTCTTCCTGTTTTTTTACCCCTAATGTTGATTCAGTCACTAAGCTTAATATCATGCAAGTGTTAGGGGTTAGTGATAGGAACTTTAATATTATGTATCTTGGATTTCTTATTCTGGTTGGGAGACAAAAAAAGGGCTATTTGAAGCTTTGCTAGATAAGTTTAAAAAGCGGATTGCAGGCTAGAAGCAAGCCCTTCTATCTCCAGGGAGACGTGAAGTCATGATCAAATGGTGCTTCAAGCGATTCCCAGCTACCAAATAAGTTTATTCAGAATGCCACACTCAACTATCCCATCTCTTCAAGCAATTATTACAAAGTTTTGGTGGAATGGTGATGCTGAGACTAGGAAAATCCATTGGACCAAATGGCAGTCACTTTGCAAACCATAGTGTTCGGGTGGTCTAGGCTTTCGTGATCTTGAAGCTTTCAACAAAGCTATGGTGGCTAAGCAGGCCTGGCGAATTTGGCACAATCCACAGTCACTTTTGCTCAGTTATTCAAAGGTAAATACTTCCCGACAGGTCTTTTCTTACAAGCAAAGCGGAGGAGCAGGGATTCGTATCTTTGGCAAAGTATTCTATGGGGAAGAGAGCTTCTTGAGCGAGGTATGCGTTGGAGAATAGGTAATGGTCTTTCGGTTGATGCTTTCTTAGACCCTTGGTTACCCAAGCCTTGGCCTTTCACTCCGATTACCCCGGCTAGTTCGAATCATTATAAAGTGGCAGATCTTTTTACCGTCTCTGGGGCTTGGAATCTTGGTCAAATAGATGAGCTTTTCTTTACTCCGAACAGGGATTAAATCTGTCTCTCTCCTTGAAGGTGACCGGTCAGCAGCAATAGGCTCATTTGGCATTATGAGAGCAACGGTATATAGTCCGTGAAAAGTGGCTATAAATTGCTAACTAGTTTATATGATGTTGAGAAAGAATCACAAGGCGAGGTTCATTGTCGAAGGTGGAACAAACTATGGCATCTTCATATTCCATCAAAGGTTCGCATCTTTGCTTGGAAGGTTTTCCATCATGCTATTCCCATAAAAGATAGCTTACGTATGAGAGGAGTCAAGATTAACGGGGGATGTCACCAGTGTGGCTACTTAGAAAACATTCATCACATTCTCTTCACATGTTCTTATGCAAAAGAGGTTTGGCAGCAGCTGGGTCTGTGGGAGAAACTAAAGAAATACAAAACAACCAGTGATATTGAGGCTGCATGGATGGATATTTTCAACTCGGTTGAGGCGCCAGTACTTGATACCATTTGTTCTACTTGGTGGTTTCTATGGTATGAACGTAATCACCATATCCATGATAGTCCGGTCAGATCTCCTCTTAATGTTGCTTCGGCAATACTTGACTTTGAGCACCGGTACAGAGGCTCATATGGACCGTCGATGGAGAGTGCTGGGGCTCAGGCTTTTCTTTTGCAGACTCTATTATCCGGCCAACCCAAGTTAAGCAT
Organism: Nyctanthes arbor-tristis; assembly: GCA_963692815.1. Lineage (NCBI taxonomy): Eukaryota > Viridiplantae > Streptophyta > Magnoliopsida > Lamiales > Oleaceae > Nyctanthes > Nyctanthes arbor-tristis. The sequence goes on from CAVNYN010219679.1 coordinate 3,847, forward strand.
TGATGCTTCCGTTAAAGAAGGTCTCACATATTTTGCTGTAGGAGTGGTTGTTCGTGACGGGTTTGGAGTTGTTTTAGGACGTCCTTCGGTTGATCTAGCAGAGACTATTGCCATTCAAGAAGGTTTAAAGTTTGTCCGACGTCATAACTTTGTGGTCAAGGTGGTAGAGTCAAACTCATATGTGGTTACTTCTCAACTAGTCAAAGCTTTTGGGTGCCCTCCTTTCTTTCACATACATAGGGAGATTAGATCTCTGTTAGCAGATATAGATTGTGGTCCTTGCAAATCTACTCGTCAGGACGTGAATAGAGTTGTCCACGCCATTGCTACACGATCTTTAGCCTTTCGTTTTTCATGTAATTGGATTGATTGTTGCCCCTTCTTCCTTTCTTCGGTTTTGGGGTCCGATTATCATTAATTTTATAAAGGCTAATTTTTTCCCTAAAAAAAAGGGAAAAAAAACACTTTTAAAAAACTCAAAATGATAATTTGTGGTTCGAAGTATTTTCAGTCTAAATTACACTCGAAATATAAAATTGACAATGGATTAGAAATCTATAGCTAAAAATTGAAATACACAAAGAACACCGCATAATTTTTCTTTTTCCTTTTTTTTTTTAAATAAATATTTTACAAGTAAAGTACAAAATGCTATCATAAGCAGCTGTACAATTATAATCCGTAAAATTACATCCATATAAGCCTAACCCTAAACAACATTACATACCAACATAATGTTGGCTAAAACCCACATTACTTGTTGTTAGCGAGATTCGAACTCGGGATATTTGACATTCCAGAGCCGGTCTTGCCCTCATTGGGCATTTTTGAAAGGAGCAAGTTGCAAGAATTGGCAAATTTTCACTTTCCTTTTTTTTTTTTTTTGAGTATTAGTATCATTCTAAAATTTCTTTTCTTTGCTTCATTTATATGATTAAAGAGAGACTTCCAAAAGTGACTTGCAACAAGAGATTTATCACTCTTAATCTTAAGTAAGATATATATATATTTTTTTGATATATAGAGATAAAATGGCATCTCCCCCTTCCTATATTACACATGAACCTATATCTGGGTTGTGCCTCATGTGAGTAATGTTGTTTTTATAAAGAAGACATCCTCTATCTCCAAATCAAAACTTGCATATATATATATATATATCATTTTTATTTAATAAAATTATCATGATTAATTTTGTTAGATAGTATGTGGTGTCTTTGTGTTCCATGCACATTGTGTTCATGAAAAAAAATGCATTAAGATACAAAATAATTTTTAAATAAGATCTAAAAATTATAAAAGAGTGGCATGTGATTCTAGAATTACATACAAATATGTGATTTGAATTGTGACGCAATGATTAGATGCTCATATTTCAAGCCGAATGTTCGAGTTTGAATCACACTTACTCATCTCTTTTATCTACATGTATAAAAATAAATAAATAATTACAAACAGTGGCAGCTTAATATCTTTTCCTAAGATAACATGTAAAACCAATTTTCTAGAGCAAAGAGAATATGAGTCCGGCTATAGAAACAGATAGAGCTCTGAATTTAGAGTCAGATTGCTAATCACGTGATGTCAATTCACATGACACAGGTGAGTAGGCATCACATGATTAGCAATCTGGCTCGAAATTTAGAGCTCTATCTATTTCTACAGAAAATTCCAGAGAGTAGAACAAGAAGAATGAATTTGTGTTTAATCTTAGGGTCCGATCCCGGCCCAAAATTTTTATTATTATTGCCAAAATCTAAACACATTGGAGTTCTTATTTAGATATTTATTTATTATCAAATAATATATGGGGTCCAATACATTGAACGAAATGATTGGAATCAAGAACTACAAGAAATAGAATTCTTTTTTTTGTGAACATAGAAATAGGTAGATTTATGACAACAAAATCCTTAGATTTGTAACACAAACTTTTGAATTGTTCAATTGCCGACGTGCAGGGGAAGAATTTTTAGAGAAAGCAAATCGGTCCTAAACAAAAGAATAATTGATTGAGAAAATTTCATTTTATATATTCAAGAACTGAGAAGAACTTAGAGAGAAAGAGGGTGGTTTGACAACCAATTAATTATTAATTATAATTATACTAGAAATTATCTAGTGCCGGTTATTGATTCTTTATGGTTCTAGCGGTTGTCTTAACTTGTAAAAACTACCAATAAAAAATAAATAACTGCCCATTACAGAGCTCACGTCCATATCAAACGATACAAGCAATTGACACTAAAACGGCACTTATAATTGTATTTCAATGAACAGGTGATCGTTATGCACCTCATTGATCATCAATGCATCCATTAAGGTGGGAGTTGTCAACTTGGTGTCCAAGCAGGCCCTAGATATCAATATTGATTGGGACAAAAGCTGGGAACGCTCCCGTAGAGATAATAAATAATAATAAAAGAAATGGCAAAATTCCGGACAAACATTAAAACACTAATAAAAGAAACTTTCAAAAATTCAAACTTACAAAGAAGAATCACTTTTTGGTCTATTCATTTCTTCTGTATCTCTCTCACAAAGCATGATGATGTTGAGATCAAAATGCAAGCCGCCGCTTCCCCTGTCGCCGATTCGGAGCAGACCCCGCCGGGCTCTTAAATCCACGGCCGAAACCACCAACCAAATCCCACCAGGTATTACTTCATATTTGCATTCAAACCCTCTGTTTGAGTTGAACTTTTTGTAACTTTCTTGAAATTATTTTCAACATCATTCAAATCCCACCAGGAGTTTCAATATTCAGGTTAGCAGTAGAAAGAGTAGTAATTATTTGTTTTCTTGGGGGGATTATGTTCTTATTGACTTTCTTGGTTGAGTTGGTAACATCATTCAAATCCCATCAGGTATTTCAAGATTCAGGTTTAAAGTGGAAAAATGTTGGTAGTACGAATACTTCTACTTTCCGTCTTTATGTACTACATTCTTACAATTTGCACACATGGAATTATCAAGTGAAATCTTGTATTTTAATATTTGTAAAAAAAAAAAATTGTAGAGAAAGTAGTACGTGTAAAATGGCTCTTCTGTTAATCATCTTGAATGCATTGGCTTATATTGGCGATAACAGGTTCGTTGACAAAATCGCAGTTGCCTAAAGGCAATTGTGACACTGAAGAACATGATCTTCTACAAGAGTACCAGAAGATTTCATGTGAATTGAGGGCATTGGCAGAAATGGTTCATCAAGAATTCAGAACAAGTAACAATGTTGCATCGGGTGGAGATGCTTTTAACGTTAGTGGCGGTTGTTTGTTTGAGAGGGGCAGGTTTTATGAAGATCTTCAGCCAGAAGAAATGAGAGATTGAAGAGAAAGAAATGGGAAGAGGATAAGACGGCAGTGTATGATCTTGGGGTTAGAGTTGAGTCTGCAAAGAAAAGTGGTTCCAAGAAGTCCGAGACCAGGAAGAAAACGGTGGCTGCTGCTGCTGCTGCTGTGACTCCCATGGCCGAGAGGAGGGAGGCTGCCACGCACCGGTATTTGCTGAGGGGTAGTACTATCAAGGCCAAGGAGAACAAGAAGCCTCCATATGGTGAGAAATCTTGCATTTCAGAGAGGAAAGTTCGAGCTAGTGGAAGGGCTATAAAGCCTTGAGCCTTCTCGTTCTAGATAAGACGGAACTGCTTATTTATGAGTGAACTTTTTAAGATACCGCATTTACATGTAGAAATCGGGGCTATGTGACTCATAGCTTAGACGTTTATCCTCTGATTTGCGGGCATCTCTTTCCGGAGTTTGAATGTGCTCTTAATGTACCCAAATTCTTGTTAATTGGGTAAGTAGATATGATGTTAATCGAAAATAATATAGTTGTGTTTGTGCATTCGACAAGCAAAACTTATGCTGTTTGTTCAATCTTTTTAGCCAACAAAATATGTTGTGAAGCGCCAAAAATGTTGCTCATGTCAAATGATCAATGACCAAGGTTTTCTACAGAATCAACGTTGGTTCCTGTTGGTTTCTTATATTTTATAACTGTATTAACATTGGTTCAGTAGATTTTCACATCAATGACAACCAACCAATGATGATGAATCCTTTATGTTAGACTAAACACGGTAACATAGAATTCACAATGCCAAGTCATGCTGCCATTATACAGAATTAGCATTGAAAAATGAAAATAAAAAACTTTTCTCCCAAAACAACCGAGTGTCTCATGATGACTCAAGAAAAGAGTCAAGTCCATCACTGAGATAATGGACCTTTAGTAAGAGATTCTTGTTTCATATGTCTTTTAATGAACACGAAAAACTTTTAAGTGGCTAAACGTGAGGGTCCGTCATGGTTAATAACTTTCTCTTAGTTTCAAGTAGTAACAAGAAGGTACAGAAGTCCCTTCAGATATTCGACTATTTCTGAGCCTCCCAGCTTTGAGCTTCCATATACCCTATCAACAAATGTTATGGGGACCTGTCAATAAGCAGAAGAAACCATAATCAGAGATCAAGCTAAGTATGTAACTTTCAGCAATGTAGATTAGACCATCAATATCCTTCAGCTTACTGAAAATCACAAACCAAAACACCACAGATCGGAAGAGCGTTTAAGCACCCAACATGCAAGGCACGGTTCTATTTATGGTGAATTTGTTCACCAACTACCACAAGAAATAGTTAAATGACATTAACTCCAGACAACACATCAATCTTCATTCTCTTTCCATGGGGAAAACAGCAATTATGGGATAGTAAAAGGCCATCCACAAGTGGTAAATTAAAATCCAACTTCAGTAGTGGGGAAACACGTTTCTCGAAAGACAGCTAAGAATACTTACGTATTTTTGTTTATCTGAGCAAGATTTCTGCTTAAATGAATACTTACAGATAGCAACATATGATGAATCAAAATACAAAGAAACAATTTCAATGCCAATCAACAGTAAAGAACCGCAGATGAAATCATGAAATATTATGACAAGCTAATTCAGGGTTATAGTAGGAAGGGCATGAGCAGAGCAGAGCAGAGCTGAGCTGAGCCACATATTCAAGCTTTTCGAGCTCATGCAAGACTGAGTATTGGATGTTGAGGCTCAACTTGTCTCAGTGTATAAATATTGAGTTCAAGATAAGCATGTTTTGTTATCATCCTACACATTCGAAACAGCGTCATCTCCAAGATGGGAAGGACTGTAGCAGTTGATTATAATAAATGCAGGTAAATGGCTAGGAGCCTAGGACACTTCAATTTCTCTCTTGGTTTCCAACTTTTGGCTATTCAAACTAGTTGAGAACGTGAAAGTTACAATCATGCCCCTTTCAAGGTCATGTCCTTCTATTTTCTACATCATTGTAATGCTGATTTCTGCCATCAATTTGGAAGGGCGCATCTACCATTTCATTGTTACAAACATTACAATTCAATGAGGGAAGTCAAGGTTGGGTCACAGACATTTTTAAATTGGATTGGATAAATTAGCCTTAAGATTGAAAATAGCTTAATAACAGGTGAAGGCATTTTTAGTTTGGAATGTTATTTACCAAAGAATATACATATAAAATGAACCAAGTATCTTTAAGAATAATTAAAGATCTCAATTTGGTAATATACCTAAAAATCATCAAAAGTTAGCAAGCTTTAGACAGCTTGCTTGAAACTTGAGCTTGGTTCCAATAATGAGCTTCTAACAGCAAGCTCCTAATTCATGATACACCATTTTCAAGCAGGACTTTGAAATCCAGACAATCTCATGGAATTACCAAACCAAGTTGATTTCAGAATCGATTATGATAGTGGAGTTGACACATGTTGAAATCAAAATAAAACGAAATAAAGTATCATGCCTGTGAGAACCTTCTCGCAGTATTTATATGTCTTATCATAATTACCTCTTCTATGTGGTAACCCTTTCTTGAGGCCCGAACAATCATCTCCATCTGGAAAACATACCCTTTACTCACACAAGAACTTATAACATCTTCAAGCACGGATTTCCGATAAAGCCTTCAAAATGAACAATAACTATCAAGCTTGTAGATGAAGTGAAACAAGATTAACAGCCTATTTAAAAAGGAAAAAAAATGAAAGGAAGAAGAAGTTACTGTACCTGAATGATCCAGTTAAGTCTGATACACCCGGCCAAAGAAAAGTCTGAGCTAGGACATTTGCTCCTCTACTTGTCAATTTACGCATTAGATTCCATCCGTGCACACCGCCACCTTTAACATAACGAGTTCCAGTGACAATGCTCGCTCCTGTTTCCATCTGTTTCCTAAACTCAAGAAGTTTTCAGATGAGATAAGAGCATAGTAAGACCACAAAGTTAAAAGAGTTATCTGTAAGTCTTACTTGATGAAGCTTGGCAGGTATTTTGGCTGCAGAAGAATGTGGAAATAAAACAAAAGTCTCATTACATCAATTTACAGAAAGAAAAAAAAAAAAAAAAGTGGTAATCACTGACAAATGATTTATGTAGTAGAACAAGCAGAAGTAAAGCACAATGGTACCAAAGCTCAAAATCACGCATATGTTGTTACACTAATAACCTTAAGTAGTCTAATCTCATAGCATAATTTTTGAGGAAATTGCATGAACAGTCTATGAATTTGTGGTATTTGAGAAAATGTCCACTTCGGATAACATTTGCTAAAATGCCCATTGAGGGTAAAATGTCCATTTTATTTCTTCTTCCAGTCAAATATACATACTTACCCTTCTCTTCCTTCTGACTCACCCTACCCTACTTCCAACCCCGCACCAACCCCTAAGTCCAAATCCAAATTTGCGTTTGTGTAAGTATGGAAGCCAATGGGTGGCACCGCAATCCATCACAGCGCCTAACCTACAGAAATGTGTTGCAATTGCAGCACCTCGCCCATGAGCAGCGCATCAATAGGCTTAATGAGGTGCTGCCACTGGGAGGCCACCCTGCTAGTGCTGTTGAAAACCAGGATTTGGACTGGGGCGGGGGGTGGGGATGGGAGGAGGTCTTAGTTAAAATTTCCTCTGAAGTTGTAAATTTGAGTTGAAGGATGGTACAAACGAATTTTTCCTACCAAAACAGTCAATTTCGTAATACTTATTAAAAATGGACATTTTCAAGCTTCACTATAATTTTTGGACATTTATGGAAAATTCATCCTTTTTCAAGGGTTGCAAAACGTTCTTCTCATCTTTCATTTTCAGAAGAACACAATACACAAGACAGGATGCAACAATTAAGCCAGGCCTTGTTCTCTAGGGCTTATTTTTTCCACAACAAAATCTATCAACAAATCAAACTCACACCAACCACACATTCTCTGTATACAATAATTTCCCTATAATCTCTCTCCACTCTTTCACCACACATTTCAAACAAAAATCACTTTTCACCCCCAAAAGCTAAAAATCTAGCTACAAAGAACGAAACGTAAAGATCGCGTGCATGAAATAAACATTGGTCAAAACATACTTCTTCACAGTGTTATATAACATGAAGAAGAAATCTTTTTCCTTTGGCATTTCATGATATGAAAACTTACATGGTGTGATAAATCAGCATCCATTATAACAACAAAATTGCCTGACGCATGTTTCAGACCATGCATATAAGCAGTCCCTGAAAGGAAATCGAGCTTTAGGTCCAGTTCATGTACAGCATTCTAAACAAAGAAAATCCATATACAAACCTAAGCCTAGCTTCTTGGCTCTGGGTCTCAGCAACTGTCATAAACGAGAATTTGTGAAAAGCTGTAAAGCTATGAGCTAAATTGCAGATCATCACACTAAACAACAAAGATAGTTCAAATTAGTCCAAACTTACAATATGATCTTCTCCATATACTTGCTGCAATTGTTTAACAATGTCCTGAGTTCCATCAGGACTCCCATCATCAACTACTATTATTTCAAAGTCAACATCCCTGACGAAACAGCAAATCACATTTACAACATTGACAAGGTCCAGATGCTGTCTTAAAAGAATGCTTACATTTCATCTTTCACATGGTATATTCCCTGTACTTCCAATATTTTGTTTACAAATTCCAAAATACAGTGGAATAGAATGAACAGCACTTAACTTCATTGTAAAGACAGCCTACAGGCTACAAGTGAGATTCAAAAATGCAAAAGCACTAGCACAAACCAATATAACCAATAGCAGGCTTGCACCTAGTTGACATTGTCCATCATTTTATAAGAATATTTAACATTGTGGTATCATTTCATTAAACATGTCTATAATTTAAAGCTTAATCAACTAGACATCTGGATAATATTTCACAAGAAATTACTAGGAACAAAGTTAATCATACAGTGTACAATGGGAAATTTGGAATGGAACGTAAAGTAAAGCAGCAAGGTTTCTCAAGGGGAACACATAAATTACACTAAAGAATGCCAAACATCTGTATTAAAACACTGGCTAGATAGCCAAATAACCACTACAAGGTGTGGTCAAACTGTCTGACAATTGGCATAACCATTTCCTAAAAAATATAAGGTAGACTGCAAATTGAGATCACATAGATTATGAGGCCCATTTAGTCTACATTTTTTCTTTACTAGCTTTATCAGAACAGCTAAACAATTCCTGAAAATGTTGTGCGGGAGTGCTAAATTAGAACATCAACACTGATAAATTAGTAATCTATTGATTTCAAAAAACTCTATCTTGGGAGTTAACAAGGTTGCTTATAATATGTTTGGACTTTAAGTTAACGAAAGCTCCAAAATCATCCTGATCACCAGTGAAACGATCTTCAATTCGAAAAAAATTTAAAACTAAACTTTGTTTTCAAATTTTTCATATTAATCTCAATTCTACACACTCTAAAACAAATCTAACGCGAACGATATACAAACATATTAGCCGCCTCCACCAATCAACCAATAACGGAGACTGAAAGGGAAGGGCAGGAAAAAAAAATCACATTTTCTTTGTGTGAAATCAAATACCCACAACACACAAAACATAGAGAGAGAGAGAGAGAGAGAGAGAGTACAAACCGAAGATGCTTGAAGATGAGATAAATAATGAGAGCGATGTTAAGGCGTTCATTGTAGGTAGGCACTATTATGCTATACTTGGAATTATTATTCTCTGCTTGCGGCTGATTGTCCATTTTCGCTGCGATTTTCCGATCACCACCATTAAAGCCCTTGAATCGAAACTGCAAACCTGAGATACATACAAGTAAATATGGGTACCGTTTTCAACTAGTTTCGGTTCACTACTCGTGAACGAAATAAAATACATGAGATAATCTCAGGGTAAAGGCGACCGGAGGCGCTGCACGGAACAGCCAAGGCCAAACACACTTCGAATCCAACAACCGTTTAAAAACAAGTGAAAAACATTGTAAGATCAAACAACTCACAGAGAAGAGAAATCCACAATTTTCTTACCTTAATGGGCGACGACGCCGGACGGAAAAGAAACAAACAGAGAGTGGCGGCCACAAACAGAGAGCATAGAGAGTGGGGGAATTTCAGATACATATATGAGGGCATTTTTGGAATTTTGAAAAATAAAACGGCGAGAAAAAATAGGTTTGCGGTTCACTTAAAATATATATATTTTAGACAAGATCAAGAAATCCGTTGTAGTCTAGGTGGTTAGGATACTCGGCTCTCACCCGAGAGACCCGGGTTCAAGTCCCGGCAACGGAATTTTGTTTTGAATTTTTTGGTTCCTTTGTGGGCTTTTGTTGACATTCTACTACTGGTCTTTTTTTTTTTTTTTTTTTGTATTATTGGTTCAAGTCAAGGGATGAAGATTGGTGTGGTTGTTGGCTGCTATGCTTCACGGAAGAGGGGAAAACCACCGAATGATCTTGCAGAGACGACAGCCTTGTTCGAAGGTTTGCTATTTGCCCAACGTCATTGCCTTCGCATTTCTGAGGTTGAGTTGGATTGCTTCACATTGGTTCAAACTTTGAAGTCGGACATTGAACTCTATCGCTATGTGACCATTCTTTGAGAAATCAAATCCTTGCTGGTATCAATGGATTCTTGCTCTTGCAACTTTATTCCAAGGCGGGCAACTAATGTCATTCACACCATTGCCACATTCTCGCTCTCTAATTGTTTTGAATGTAACTCAACTACATATTGTCCGATGTTTTTAACTTTAATTGTTGGCCTTGAAATGAAATGAAGCAATATTCACTTTAAAAAAAATGATAAATAAATAAAATAACCATGTGTTTTCTCATTGTTCCACCATTACAAGCTTTTCTACGAAACACTAATGGGCATATCGCAATGTTTCCCTCAAAAGACATGCGAAAATAGTCCCACTAAAATGGAAATCAAGAGCACGTAAGTCTTCATTCGCTAGATATATTATATATGTAGATACATCCTATCAAAAATTGCATGAAAAACACAACCAAATTGAGTCATATATTACAAAATAGTGAAATACTATTTGCTATAACCACCAACCCTCACTAGGAAAAAAATAAAAAAATAAACAAAAGCGGAGGGACAACTTTTATGTTGCTCTCTATCCATTGGAATGTTCTAGCACATATTGCTCCCAAAAAAAAAAAAAAAAAAAAATTTAAACACCAAACATCTGGTACCAATATGACATCTGTCACAAATAATGTGGGATAATTGCTAGTGACATGCTAATATTAAATCTCATTACTAGGGGTGGACAAAAAAATAAAGACGGTGTCAACCGAACCAAGTCCAAGTAGAGAAAACTGAAATCGAAACCTAATGATTTTTCAGTTTTACTTTTGGTTTTATTAAATCTAAAAACCAAAATATGTTGACTTATATTAGAATTTAGTTTTCAGCATTTAAAAAAATAAAAAAATTTGTACTTTTTAATAATTTGGTTACTATTTTTTTATGATTTTCTAATTCAGAGCCCGATCTATTTTCTTAGCCACACTGATATTTTTTAGCTTTAGTGTTGTTTTTACAATTTTTTACACCCATGTTTAGTTTAAATATTTTTCTCTATTAAAATTTGTTTTCTTTTTATATTTAGCAAAATAAAACTTTATCAAATACAAAAATTGAACCAAAAAAAAAAACGAAAAGAAACCGAAACAGTACGATTTTAAACTAATAACATCAAAACCATTCATATTACTGTCTGGTACAATTACAATACTAGACATTTGATACTATAATATTCCTACTAGTCTGATTCACTCACCCACTGTGGGCATGGTTACGTTGCCCACTTCTGACGTGGCACACACATAGCGGCCATGCGTGCGCCCCGCCCGGCCATATGTGCATCACGTCAAAATTACACCGCCCACAGTGGATGGGTGAACAAAATCGATATTCCTACTCTATCCATACCCCGCTTGTCTTAAAATTTCGAAAATCAACTCTGATCTAGCAACATATCCATATTAATTTTGAAGAATTGGTAGTAGCTCCAACTAGTTCAAGTTCGAAACACCAAGTCCAATTAATGTTCTTTAGAAAAATAGAATTTATGAACAATTTACCTAATATGTCATTTCATTTAATTGTTATTTAACTTTATTAGTTCTTATTTGTTAATATCAATACCATTAAACAATGGCACATAAGAAAATTAAAAAACTAATTAACAAAAATGGACAATAATTTGTGACAAACAAAAAAGAAAACTGAGACTATTTTTATGAGATGAAGAGAATATTATCCAATTCTTCATATCAAACATGTCACGAGAGTATACCAAACCCCTTTTCCCCAAATTTAGCAACTTTAAGAAACCAAACACTTTAGAATTCCAAAATGAGAGGTCCTGACCATGATTTTCTCATGCAGGCAACCTCAGGACCAGGTAAAGGAAAAGGTAAGTGAAAAGGATATATTCACATTTAAAAGTTCTTCTTTGTAATAGAAAAAGAAGTGAAGGATATTTAAGTAAATAGAAATGTGGTGTGTAAAAATTTTATACAACTTGTTATATGTACAAATAACATTTTTCAACTTGATTTTAATGCATCTCAAACGGCAGTACGGCACAATATATATAAATTGGTGTAAGAACATCTTAATAGAATGTCTATTGGAGTAAAATTCTTGTCACATTAGCAAAATAAATGCTGATCTGTCATTTGAAAAAATAGTGGATGTCTATCACACTATTGTACAAGTGATATGGCAATAGAGAAAATAGTGGATATCTATCACACCCTCTACGTTCTACAACTATAGGGTTCCACTATATATCTATTTTCTTTCTTCCTTTTCCTTTTATTTTTATTTTTATTTTGAAAGGTATATGTCTATTTTCTTTATTTTTTCATTTTTGAAAGGTATATATATTTTCTATCCTCATTAAGAATTCTAATTTTGCAAGTACCTCGTTATTTCTTCAATTCAATGGATTGTAATACATTTTCCCCCTCTTTTTTGGGGTGTTTGGGGGGGGGAACTAATGAGTTGTAATACCTAAACAAAAAAGTTTAAAAAAGAGTTTAAATCCTACACGCAAACATTATGCATGCGTACATATGTGAGACACATCTAGATTTGGATGTGTACCACATATACACGCATATATAATAACATGCCTATGTGTAGGTAAAAAATAAAATTTCTGGAATTCAAACAAAAGATATTCATGGCAAGATTCTGTTTTTCACATCACACTGATATATCAATTAATAGTAATCACATGGGCTATATGTCTATGTCTATTTTGTCAAAAAAATTTTACATACTTTTGTCCAAATAGATTTATTCTTCTTCGATTCATTGAACCGTTGGAAACAATTTCCATAATTCTTCTACGACTGGAGATGTACATAATGTCGTAAATAGAATGGAAAAGGAAGAGAAAACATCTATCCGATAGAAGATGTTGATTGAGAAAGTAATTAGATTAATTATTATAGGTTTAAAAAGTGAGAATGAGAGAAAAAAGTTAAAATATATCAAACAAAGAATGAATGTCCAGAATACAGTCTTGATGTACACGATGTTCTGGATGTCCACTACATGTAAATGTCGTATAGGTCATTTTATTACCACATGATGACATTACTTTTTCATACACCGTCGGCTCTTTAAGCATTAAAGATACTTTTACGTCTTTTAGTATTGTGACTCAAGTCAAGTAATTAAGGTACATTTGTTGTGTCTTTATTAGATAGAGGATAATACGTGATAAGAACGACTGATTCTTCCAACCTCGTTGACATACAAATTTCTCTAGTTTATTGTAAACATTATTGATGCCAAATAAAAAATTCTTCAAGCTTACAAGAAAGATAAAGTTGAGAGAGATAAGTAGATAGGGATACATAATTACTTATTTTCAGCCCCTTATTTCAGCAATGTTTGAATAAAATAAGTTGGAAACAGTAAGCAACTTGCCAACTAACATACAACTTGCTTAAAGCAAAGGACATGTTTAAGATAATAATAATAAAGAAATAAATGTAATTATCATAAGACTAACTAATATTTATTTTAATTGCACATCATAATTGATGTATGGATTCTTATCCAAACACCTCCAACATTTTGAGAAAGGAAGATTGTCAAAATATAAAATTTGAAAGTCAGAATTAAATTAACATTCTCACAATGCATTTATTTTGTATTCTTTTAATTCAATTTGTGGATGGTAAGGATAAAGAGTGACTCAAACCCGAATCAGCAACTCAGTAAAGAGTGTCTTTACCGCTAGGACAAACCTTCCCTTAAAGCATTTATTACAATTTCATAAGGATTTAAATAGTGATTATTATTATTATTATTATTAGAAATTAGATTTTGCCAACGCAAGCATGTTATTATGCCTGCGTGTAATACGTGACATCTAGATTACAAGTTTCAGGTGCTTATAGCTTATATATTTGTCACATATGCACGCATATATAACAACATGCCTGCTTTGTACGTAAAATAAAATTTTGGTTATCTATATATTAATAAAAGCAGAAGTAAATTGAATCTTCAAATAGAAAAAATTCAATTTGGTTTCAAATTCTGTTTGAGAGAATCTTTTTTATTTTATTTTGTTTTGTCCAAATGTTGGTAACAACCCACTATTATACAAAAAATTAATTAATATTGGTAACCGCTCACTATTCTTAACTACCCATTATTGATACAAAAAATTAGTTCTAAAAGTACAAAAATTTAGCTATTATTAGTAATCGCCCACTATTGATAACCGCTCACTATTGATATAAAAACTTAACTGCAAAATCATTATCGCTGAATATATTGCACCATAAAAAGGAGTCCAGAGAGTAAACTAAAATAATATCTTACAGTTTTCCATTGCGAATTGGGGCTTAAGGAACATTGCTTTAGTGCTTTACAATGCTCCCATGTTAACATTGAAGATGGAAAACTAGAAAAGAAATCGATACCCCTTTATTATTTTTAAGGTGGCCAGTTGTCTACATTCATAGGCAAGGGCATCCTGATCCTTTTAAAGCATGAGTGTTTTAGAAAAATTAATTCTATAAAACTTACTAATAGGAAATTAAAGTACAAAAAATAAAATGAAAAAAATGAATCTGAAACCAAATTAGATCTATTCTATTAGAAAATAAAAATCAATTCTCCTATAGTTTTGAAACAGACTTAAATGTGTTACGTTTAGAAGATATGCATTCATAGAAAAGCATCCCGGTTCTTTTTATTCCAGCCTCAAATAGAAAGGTTATATCCCTGACCAAGAGAAATCTATATCTATATATTAGTAAAAGTAGAAGTAGAATTGAATCTTCAATTAGAAAAGATTCACTTTGATTTGGAGAGAAACTTTTTTATTTTACTTTATTTTTTTTTCCTTTAATTCCTGTATATCGGTAGGTTACATAACTTACTATTATTGATAACGGTCCACTATTAATTAAAAAATATAAAAGTACAACCGCACTTTGCGACTAATAAAGTAGTGAGTCGTTACTTTAATTAATACTAAAACGGTTAGAGGAAATTAAAGTTAAAAAAAAAACAAAAGAAATGAGAAAAAGTAAGATTCCAGTAGTGATATATAGACAACATTAATGGGTTAAAAAAAAGTTAATGAGACAGTTTAAACAATACATATTTTAGAAAAAATAGTTATATAAAACTTACCAATATATACAAGAAATTAAAGTAAAAAAATAAATAAATTATGTATACGAGTTATGTCTTTCTAAAGTTAGAAAAAAATAAAGTGAGTTATGTCTTTAGGATATATATTCTTCTAGTGCTCTTGGTCTATTTGTTATGATGCTGTATTTTTAATTTTTTCAATACAAATGAATTATAAATACAAGCTATGTCTTTCTAATTACATTTTTTTTATTTTTCTTTATAGACTTTATTAGAAAGGTTGGCACAAAATATCCCCTAAAACATTATAAATATATACTTGCATATTAATAAAAATAGAAGTAAAATTGAATATTCAATTAGAAAAGATTCAATTTGGTTTCAGATTCTGTTTGAGAAAATTTTTTTATTTTATTTTATTTTTTTAACTTTTATTCCTATATATTGGTAGGTTACATAACCTACCACTAATTGTAACCACTATTGATGAAAAAACTATAAAAGCATAACCACATTTTGTGGTTAATAAGATAGTGGGCGATTACTTTAACTAATACTAAAACAGTTAAAGAAAATTAAAATTAAAAAAAAGAAAGGAAAAAAGTTAAGATTCAAGTTATGGTGTATAGGCAAAAGTAATGTGTTAAAAAAAGAAGATAATGAGTGTTATCAATAGGGAGCAGATATATATATATATATATTAGTAGGACAATTTAAACAATACATATTTTGAAAAAAAATAGTTCTATTAAACTTATCAATATATAGGAAATTAAAACAAAAAAATGAAAAAACTCAAATGAATTATACATATATATATATAAGCTATGTCATTCTAAACTATAAAAAAATGAATTATATTTTCAGAATATATCTCATTCTAGTGTTTTTTTAACTATTATGATTATGTATTTTTAATTTTTTCAATACAAATGATTTATATATGTAAACTATGTCTTTCTAATTACATTTTTTTTCTTAATAGACTTTACTAGAAAGATTGTCATCAAATATCTCGTAAAATATTACAAGTCATCTTCAAGTCGGAGAAGTAATATCAAGACATATCGAACTTATTTTAGATTATTATTACTATTAAAAAGAGTTAATGTTACTACTAATAAGAGTCAAAGTTAATTTATAGGCTTTAATTGTTCGTCATTACGACTAATAATAAAAGTCAAGATTAACCTCTTTTCGAGTACTCCTTAAAAAGTTAAAATTTAATTGTAGGTAATTTCACACAGCAGTGTCTAGAGTTGTGAATCATGTTGATATATGAAAATACTTAAATGTAATAAGAAATTAAAAATATAAGAAGCCAATTAATGAAACGATGAATGTTGGATATAATGAGGTTTTCTAAAATTTTTAATAATATTAATAAAATATTTATTTGTTATCTTAAAATGTAAATTTGCTTATTACTTTGCTCCTATATTTCCTTACGTTATATTTTGTCAATAAGATTTGACCGTGTAACGCACGAGAGCAAATATTAGTTATTATTAAAGCATTTAGCTATAATAATAGGCGAATGTTGACCCACTGGTTGAACCGCCTAATGAGCGGTTGAACCAGTGGCCCAACGACCTGCCTCATCTCTTTGTTTGGGTTAATGCCTGAGCAAGAAAATTATAAACAGAAGAGGTACATACTAAATTTAGACAGTCTTTTTAACAATGCTACATTAACTATTATTACATCAGCTAGATGCAATATGTTTTATAATAAGTTCAAGTGATGTGACATGTAATTTAGTATAATAATGAACATTAAGATTTCTTAAAATACAAGTTGATGTCATTGAGAAAGGCAATTAATAAGTATCTAAATATGGTGAGTGGCAACCCCCAATGTCCAACTTAATATAGTAACACAATCATGCCACCTGATACCTTGTAAAACACATGAATGTTTAAGCGATAGATGTTTGATGTCTTAACATCACGAATAGTAATATGACATAATATCAACACATAACCACATGCTCTTCAAATTATATTAATAGCTAATATTATATCACATTTTTTATTTGGTGCCGGAACAACACAGAACTTTCTTGTGCTTGACTATTTTTATATGAAAATGACCTAGCGCCAGATATATATAGTAAACGTCAAGGGACGCCACATAATTGTGTTTTTTCATATTACGTGTTCTGATACACATCACATAACTGTATGACACTATATATATGTGTTTTTTCATATTACGTGTTCTGATACACATCATATAACTGTATGACACTATATATATATACACACACACGCACACATACGCACACATATGGTGCTACATTGGGCTACCTCACAATTCTCTTGTTTTTCCATTTTTGTCTAGTTCGTAGACCACTTGCAGGAATAAGGGATTATGTTGGGGGGTTCTGGTGGGGCCTATTGCAGGGTATCAAGTATCCTCGGAGGACAATAGGATTGTGGAGACTCGCGAGAGAGAGAGAGAGAGAGAGAGAGAGAGTTAGTCTGCATTCTTTCTGGATGGGCAGGGAGTAGACTCATTAAATCCAAGAAACATTGGATTGTTTGATACATGTTTTTGTTGGAATTAACAAAGCAGAAAAAAGAAAAAACCCCACCTTGGAATATCCAAGAATCTTTTCCTAGTGAGTTCCTCCGGCTCTTTTAACTCTCCTGTCTGGCTTTCGTTCAGTACTATGATTTTCTGTTCTCCGGGATAAAAATATTTCCAACGGTGTTGTCTATGCTGAGAATATGTTTCATAGTTGTTGTTCATTGTAAAATATAAGAATCTTGATTACTGGATACAGGTGTCTAGTCCAACTTGGAAGAACATAAAAAAATTCGCCTTGCAAACTGGAATTTATCAAGTGGGGTTCCTTTCCAGATTCTTGTTTTATGAGTTCAATGTAGTTATTTGCTTCAATTTTAAGATAAATTATTAGCTAATAATGTTTTGATCCTCCCTAGATTCTTGTTTTATGAGTCCAACGTAGTTATTTGCTGCAATTAAAGATAAATTATCATCTGACAATTTTCTGGTTTCTCTCTCAAACTGGGCCTTGACAGAGTAGAATTTCGATACCAGTTTGAATTGGATCCAAGTAGGACACATAAGTTGAAATCTTCAGGTTAAGATTGGCAATGGATGAAGTGGTTCTTCCTCATAATACAGTTTTGGGGCCAACAACTGATTCTTTATGGAATTGGATTATATGGATGACCTATTTTTACTAGGACGTTGGTTAGGAACAACTGATGAACCTGAATTCCCACATCAGAATTCTTCGACTCCCAATGGTCCGTTGCACCCTTCATTCATATGGTCTAATCTAGAAGCCAGAAGTATCGAGCAGTACAGTAGCCCATCAAATTACAGTTCAAAAGAGCGGCAGAAGTCGACTCTACATGAAAATCAGTCCATTTTACAAGGTCAAAAACATTCTGCTGAATCTCAACCCCTTCTTGGGAATATTATTAATGGTGTAAGTTCATTAGGTCAGTCTGATCATCATTTGATTGAACAATCTGAGCCGAGCAAAAGGTGGTGGGCTGGGCAAAGGGCATCCATATCAGTACTAGACCGTTTGGTATGGGCGCTTGGGTACATAAAAGATTACTCGAGAGACAAGGATGTGCTTATTCAGTTATGGTTACCAGTTAGCAGAGGTGGGCGGCGAGTACTGACGACAAATGATCAGCCTTTCTCACAAGATGTTAATTGTCCAAGGCTTGCTCATTATAGGGAGATTTCTGTGAATTACAGCTTCCCCATTGAGGAGGCCTCCAAAGTAGTTGGATTGCCAGGACGGGTATTCTTGGGTAAGGTTCCTGAGTGGAGTCCGGATGTCCGATTCTTTACAAGGGACGAGTATTCACGAGTCAGTCATGCACAACAGTATGATGTTCGTGGAACCTTTGCCGTTCCAGTTCTTGAACAAGGTAGCCGCGATTGCTTGGGTGTCATTGAAGTGATATTGACCAAGGCAAAGTTGAAGTATGGTCCAGAGCTTGAGAGTGTATGCAAAGCTCTTGAGGTGTGACTTTTTGCTTATCGTTTTATGTTAATATTGAGTCATCTTTTCATAATTGAACTGCTTTTGAGTTTTTTCATAAACATTCAATCCAGATCGGAACTCCAATAATCCAACTGCTACTGAATTGCTATCTTCTTTCTTGTAGGCTGTTAATCTCAGGAGTTCTGAATTTCCAAGAGTTCAGAATATCAAGGTAACTGTTTAGAATCTTCACCATATATAAATATAATGTCTCCATAGAAACGAAGTTCGTCCAAATAAACATCTGGTTCATTGCAGATGCATGATTTATCATATCAAGCTGCATTACCTGAAATTTTGGAGGTTCTGAGATCTGCTTGTGTAACGCATAAATTGCCGTTGGCTCAGACATGGGTTCCGTGTGTCCTACAAGGTAAATGTGGGAGTCGGCACTCAGTGGAGAATTTACGTCATTGTGTTTCTACCATAGACTGTGCTTGCTACATAGCAGATCCCAGTATTGAGGATTTTCATGAAGCTTGCTCTGAGCATCACTTGTTAAAAGGACAAGGCATCGTCGGGAAAGCATTCATGACTAACCAACCTCGATTCTCACCTGATTTAACTGCTTTTAGCAAGACTGAGTATCCTCTATCTCATCATGCAAAGATGTTTGGACTTTCTGCTGCTGTTGCTATACGCCTTCAGAGTCTGTGTACTGGTTCAGCTGACTTTGTTTTGGAGTTCTTTTTGCCAAAGAATTGTAAGGATCCTCAAGGACAAAAAGAAATACTCACTTTATTGTCAGATGTTATCCAAAATGTTTGCCGGACATTACGAGTTGTGACGGATGAAGAGTTACAGAATGAATATATTTTTCCGGCCTGTGAAGTTCTAAATCCTCTGGTAAGTAGATGCTCTTCCGATCTCTCCAGAAGTGGACCAGTTGAATCCACTGAGGTCTTCTCATGATATAACATCCAGGAATGGAAAATCGAGAGAGGTTTTAGCTGAAATTTCATCACAAATAAGGCAAGATCAACTGGATTCTAAATCGAAAGCAGGTTTTGGTTTTGATGGAAATGCATCTACTTCTGCTGATGATAGCTCACTAAGCACCAGTAAAACAGGAGATAAAAGGCGAAGGAAAGCTAAGAAAACCATTGCCTTGCAAGTTCTTCAGCAATATTTTGCTGGAAGCCTGAAAGATGCAGCAACAAGTATTGGTGGTAAGCAATGAAGGCTCCCTTAATTCTTTTTATATGTAAAATTATTGTTTAATTTACAGGATACCTGCCTGATAATTGAATTACCTGTGACCCTTTTGTTCATATGTTAATTTCTCTTCAAATTCAGTTTGTCCGACCACGTTGAAGAGGCTATGCAGGCATTATGGAATAATGCGATGGCCTTCTCGAAAGATCAAAAAGGTTGGTCACTCCTTGCAAAAGATCCAACGTGTGATAGAATCCGTCCCAGGTGCCTCTGCCTTGCAAATCGAATCCTTTTACTTCAACTTCCCTGAACTGGCATCTTCAGATGTATCAAGAACAATTGGGCTTGCTAATTCAAATTCAACTGATTGTCCAAAGCCTAAAAATGACATCTTTAGCTCCATTTCTGCTGCACCTAAGTCACCTTCGACTTCCTGCAGTGGAAATTCGAGCTCCAGTCAATGTTATTCTAGTGAGACACAGCAAAATCCAGAGGAATCTGTGACGAATTTTAGTAAGCCTTGTAAACAAAATCTTCCACCTCCATGGATAGACAGTGATTGACAATCTCAAGGTGGAGATACTCTCACAGTAAAGGTGACTTACGGGAAAGAGAAAATCAAGTTCTACTTGCAAAATCAGTGGGCATATGAAAAGTTACTGCAAGAGATCACAATGCGGTTTGGCATAGATGAGACAAGTGGTTTTTATCTCAAATACTTGGACGATGATTTTGAATGGGTATTATTAACATGTGATGCTGATCTAGAGGAGTGTATTGATGTTTGCCGATCATCTCAGATCCAAACAATTAAGCTCTCTTTGCTTTGTAATTCCCAACCGCGCATTGGAAGCTCATATGACAGCAACAGTTTTTTGTGAATATAGTACAGGTAAATTTGCAGCTAGTTTGGAAACCAGACTCCCTCCCTGCAAATAGTTCATAGCAGAAGAACTAGTAGTACATTAATGCAGATGAATTGTCCTTATGAAATTACACTCTTGCCGGAGTTATAATCTAGTAGCTCGTGCTGAGGTTCTTGGAGAAGTCGAGTCAAGGTCACTGACATGGCATTCATCAGTGCCAATGACCCTCAGAATTACATAGTATCTCAACACATTTGACACTGGGATTATCTAGTGATTTTGTTCACCCGCCAGACGTCCCATGTGGCATGTTGTGATTGGACAACCCACTAGTTTGGGATTATATGGTTGAATCTCTTTACATATTGCACTGAACTGAGAGTTTGGAAGCTCTTGTATGTAAATTGGTATCAATATATATGGAATGACTTTCTTGTGTGTTCAGTATATGACTGTTAAGCTTTCAACTGGAGCATTCTTTGGTCAGTTTTATGTGAACTGAACATAAAAAATGAAGATACAATGGAACTGAATGATTTTGATTGGCAGCCAAAGCCCAAGCAACCAAGATGCTCGAGGAATTTTGTTGTCCCAATCATAGCCAAGAACACACTTTGTCGGCGTGCTCCAGGTCTTGGCTTGTGGGCTCTCTGTTCGACCCACCTTGAAACATGGACCAAGTCTGACATGTACGGCGAGTAAACCCATAATTGGCGAGGTGCAACGTGCAAGCCAAGGCGTTTGGGCGCAGGTCGAGGGTGGATGAGGTGGGTACTCAGTACTGTAAAAAAATTATATCAACTAGCCTCAAGAGATCTCAACTTGGCACAGTTATACATTTTAATGGTAAAACTCAGCACTGTAATACATTGAAGACTGGAATTCAAAAGATATCTGTACATACTTCCCTTTGCATTTTGTCAAAAAGAGGTTCATATGACATTCTACTTTACATTTCAGTATGCCATTCCAGCATGGAATCTGGCTAATTCTACATGCATCCTATATGGTTTCTACAGAGAAAATGGAAAAAAAGAAAGAAAAAACTTTCCTACACCAAAACAAAAAAGAAAAAAAGGAATTAGATTAAAACTGTGACGAAGTTGATGGCCGGTCATCTTGTTTTTCGATGAGAATACACCTTGATGGTGGACCGAACATGCTTAATAGTACCTGAAAGAACAAGTCACACAGTCAAGACGAGGTGCGTGTTTTCCTTAAGTTTAAAATATTCTTATTAGTTGTAGGTATATCTGATGTCAATTTAAGAAATTTTAGCTACTTGTTAGGTAGAAAAAGAAGTAATTTATACACAGATGTTTGGAAAATAAAGTTAGACCAAGATCTTACAGGCAAAAAGACTAGCCCATGCAAAAATCCAAGAAGCACTAAAGCAAGGTACATTTTGAAATAGTAAACCTACAAATGGTCATGGAAACATTAGATCAGTAGGAAAAAGTAGCTTTTTCTTATGCATGAATCTTAAAAAGCGAGGATGGGTACCACAAAGACTTCGGTTCTTGAAAAACAGAGAACTAACACTCCGACAAGCTTTGTGAGTGTGATTCCACTGCCAAAGAGAAAAGGATGCATCATCAGTTCAGTTGTCATATATTGGTGAAAAAATGGAATTGCAACCAAAAGTGAGACCAGACAGTTCATTTTGTGTGACAGATGAAGTAAAAATCGAGGAATGGCTGATAAACAACTTTAAACAGAAAAGAGGGAAGTTAAACCTGAAAACAGAAGCCCCCATTGTTGTTAGAGCCTCCTTCATGCGTTGATTTCTGTCTCCGCTACTTACCTGTTACCAAAATGTAAAGTTAGCCAAGCATATTAACTGAAGAAATGAAATTGGAACTCAAGAAAATTAAAAGAGTTGATAGGAAAAACAGTAAAATAAAATATCATAATCCCTTCCAAACCCTACTCCACTATCATAGTCCGATCCAACCTTTTATTTGGAATAGAAAATAAGAATCGACACTAACCAAGAAAGCATGTGTAATATGCACACAGAACTCGACGGCTATACCCACAGACATTATAAGGTTAACAACAGACACTGCGTTGAGTTGAATATTCAGAATCGCCATTACACCCTGCAGTGTACGATTCCATGAGTACAATTCTAGATCTCAAGCTCTTGTTTGAAATGAATAAGGTACGTACCATAATATCCACAATGATCATTATCAGCACCAGAAGAATAATGGCTGAAGTCCAGAAACTAAACATAGAAAGCAGCAAAGAGATAATCAAATCAGAATGTGGAAAGAAATAACTGAGTCGAGAACTATGGTGAAAATACTGACCTGCATGTTATAACAAGACATACAATGAAAACAGCACCTGTATATAATTTATAGCAAAACTAAATTAGCATCTTTGAGATGGATCAAAAAATTTAACAGATGATATATGGCTAAAATGTCATTCTTTGTGTGGAGTAAAATCAGAAACTTTATATAGACCAAAGGTTTCTCGTAAAATATACAGAACAATTTGGAATGAGGATTTCAACCCGGAAAACAGAGTTGCTTATCGAATTGAAAATTAAGTCAGTTTGCCAGCATATGCAGTGCCTTGAAAAGAGTACGAGTCTGTGGAAAGTGTTCTAACCAGTAGCTATAGCAAGGTTGACTAGTGCTGTCTTCCATATATCGAGATATTGCTCAAAGAACATGTAAAATACAGCATATGGGAAGATCTCAATCTGCATTAGAGAAACCATGTCAGAACAAAAAAAAGAGAACATTCACAATTCATAAAGTTACCTAATACAGCCTAGTGTTGGTTCCATGAATAAGAATTACACTTTATTTTATTTTATTTTCTTTTCTTAGATCGTTTTCATTAATTGTTGAGTGCTATCCAATCCCCATACTGTACATAACGTAAGCAATGTACGTACACATTAAAGCACAGACACCAGATAGATGAATGGAATACATTACAACAAATAAAATCATTCCTTAATAGAAAGAACTAGAAGAACCAAAATGCAAGATTTGAGGGAAAGAGAAGTTTGACTTGATTTCTCAGTGAAAAGAAAAACAAATATGACCCAGCCCAGGAAACCCATTTGCATGTCTAAATCTAATTATTGGTGGAAATAGCCACACCTAACACCAACTCAAATCAAATTAAAAATGTACCTTTAAAGAATCAGACATTCTTGAACTAAAATCTCGAGCAGCCCTCATTGAGTTTACAAAATCAGACTGAAAGAGGAAACAACAAGATTCACAAGAGTAAGTAGCAGAACTTAAATAATGCAGAATGAAGTCTTCAGCAACATGCCATACTTGTTTATTAAGTGGTGTGTGGTATGTACGAAATGCTGATGCTTGAATGAGTCCATCTTCGTAACCTGATGACACGAAAGCACTTAGACCAAGTTTAGAGAAAGTTGACAAATTATTATCATATTTGGCTAACCGGTTAAACGTTGTGCATGTTATGTAAGACCTTTACAATTATAAACCTCTTACCTTTAATCTCAACATTGTTTGTATAAGCCCCATTTCCCCCTTTTGCGCAATCAGAAGAAGGTAAAGCACTGAGGAACCATGGAAGCTTCTCCCTGAATTGGGCGGTGGTTGGACGGTCATTTTGTAAATCCGACCGCCGGAAGCACTGAATAAGTACAACATTAATCAGCAAACAACCTAAAATTATGTGATTACCACCAACTATTTAGAAGTGCACTGCTATTGTTTCTCTCCATGCTTTTTTTTTTTTAAGCGATATTTTTTTTGACATTACAAATTGATTGTAGGGGAGGGAATCGAACCCTTGACCAAGGGTGTAAATAACCAACACAGATGCCACTAGACTACAAAGGTCTTGGCTCTCCATGCTTATTTGACAAGCAGAAGTGTTTTGAAAGCAAGAGATGCTTTTTAGGGTCTACTTACACGCCACACAAAAAGCAACAAATATTATAAGAGTTATAGTACCGTTGTACAGTCCTTGCACACTGTGCTGAGGCCACAAGATCCACCACTTGAAGAACAACAAGGAGGCTGAATAAAATAATTAAGCAGAAAGCAATTAAGTACCATTCAATGGCAAAGAAAGACAATGGCTGGACAAGGTAATTCAAATTTCAAATCCAAAAGCTCAAGATGAAATAAAGAGTTAACATGTTCTGTACAGCAAAATGCTTAATAGAAGTAAAAAATGACAAACCTGATCATCAGGTGGACAATAACTCATGTTAGTGAATTTCCTACAGCAGCCAAAAGCTTCCGGAGAGATCCAAACCAGAAAATCATCAAGCCACGAAGCAGCAGGTTTAGCAATATAGCTTGACTCTGGTACTAAAGATGCTTTAGCAATCTGCAAGAATTACAGTTAGAAATATATAACAATAGTAACAATAATGACAATGAAGATGCAAACAGGTAAATAAAAACATATTTCTCGTGTGACAGATAGAATAACAGGCTAACAAGTAAATTTGATTAAGTTTTCTAATATCATCACTACCCCTTTCAATTATTTATTCACCTATAGCTGCTTATATGAAGCAATACATTCTATCAGTACTTATTCTTAAATCTGGTACGTAGGACTGCACCACCTTTTCTCTCAGAATTTTTTGACAAACACCCATCTCTTCTAAAAGAAAAAGACACTTCCAAGGAAGAGGACTTCATCTCACTGCTACAAATAAAATTGGTATGTTGCCACTGAAAATATTCTATATTTAGATGAACAGAGATAAACTTTCCATTTATTCCTTCAAAGTTCAAAAGTCTGAATTTCAGGTTTCCTGCTATGTTATTGAACTAAGGAATTGTTCAGAAAAGCAAAACTAAGCTTCCCAAGGAAAATTAAAACATTACTGCCGGAAACTGCTTACATGAATAACCAGAGATGCGAAGGAAAGAAGTTCCCTTCGGAAGAAATTTTAATTCCTTCTGAGTCACAACTTTTATTTTAAGCAAATATATACAGAAATCGACATGGCAGTTGCATGTTTTCAGTTTTCCATCCCCGTTGGAAATAAAAAGCTCAAAATTTTATGAAATATGCTAGTTATAATATCTAATGGTATGTTTGGCGTCCTCTTCTAGGTAATAGGGGTCAGTATTAAGGAAGAAAAAGGAGCTAAATGTTGTCCAGTATTTGGTGTTAAGCATATTGTAGATGAATATTATGTATTCCATCCTCCAGGTAAAGAAATTTGAAAAAATAGTTAAAAAAATTCATAAAAGTTCAAAGCAGATCAAATTACACTTGCACAAAACACTACCTCGTATTCAAGGCCTCTGGAGAATTGTTTAAACTCCGGCTAGACTCCACGCCGGGGGGGGGGGGGTGGTGGATAAAGAAAAGAAAAGGAAAATAAAATAAAATAAATCTCAACTCTGGACAAGACAATTGTTTTACCTCATTTAACAGAGAATTTGAATCACATTGGCTTATAGAGCACAGTTGGTTGGTTTGTCTTGATTCTGAACTGAAAAAAATTGAATACATATGTGATTAGAACTTTAATGAACAGATGAAAAAATACACACATAAAATCAGGCATACATCTTGTCCTAGCATATGTGATTTCTAGTAAATTGGAAAACAAAAATAAATACCAGCGAACATTTATATAAGTATACATAAGAATGAAACATGGCCAGAGTACCTATAGTTGTAGTTTTTCACAACAAAGTACAATGGTGGTCCGATTCTGAGATACTCTGAAACATTATTAAAGTAACCCTGCAAGGAGAGAAGATATAACAGTTACAAGCCAGTCTTAGGAACACCATGGGAAAATCCAATTTATATAAATAAAAATAAAAATAATAAGAATAGAATACCTGAAGATAAGAGTCTCGAGGGAGAACAATTTGCTGTTCTAAACCAGGTTGAATTCTTGTACACAAGGCCTTAGACGAGAAAGTTTTCTTTTAGTTGCAAACTAAATTGATACTAAAATATAAAAGAAAGAAATGTTCAAAGAATTACGGGGGAAAAGAAAAGAAACACTGGAGAAACTTACAATGCTTGCCAACGCAAAAGCAACAAAAACAGAGATAACGGCTATTTTAACACCCCAAAGATTCAGAACGGGAGCATGGATTTCCTAGAAATAATAAACCGACTTGTTAGTACTTCACAGAAAAAGGGTAAATATATAGAACGGGCAATATCAAAATTAGAAAACTCATTAAGAAAATTTACTACTCGATAAAACTACATGTTTGTGCTAAAGTTGACAACTCCCACCTCAGCCAGGGAGCTGTTAAAATTTTTTCATGTTACATCAAAGTATGCAGGGGCACCATAACTGACTCATTAAGCTTTTTGTCATACTGCTATCCAGCTTGGTTAAGGAAACATCAAGGCTATGATGTCTTCTTGTTTATTGATTCATTCACTAAACAATTGTCAAAATCTTTAGGATGACTAACTATAAATGAGGCACAAGACAATTAAGATATCGTTTACCTTCATATATCGAACCAAAAGTCCAGGTTTATGCACATGATTACCTGCAGTAACACACATATAATTTCTTTCAGCCCCATGCTTAGGCGGAAATGCAATAGAAGGCAATGATAAAACATAAAGAATAAATGGAGTCCCAAGTCATACCTTTATCGGGATCAGAATTTGAACCAGAAATTTTGATACAGGGAAAACAATCAATCCTGTTATCCTCAGCTCTTAGGAAGTCAAAAATAATCAAGGCAACAAAAGCAGTAACTTGCAGAAGGAAATCCAATAGAACAGCCAGCGCTGCAAATATTTAATGATAAAGTATAAATAGAAGTTGAATAAGAAGCCTGAGAAAGTATAGAGTAAATGATAACTATCCATAATTAAAATATGCACTAAATTTTTAACAAAATTCTTGTGCTGCTAAAAATCCATTTTGTTTCAAGTGGCTCAATGAACTTGAACTTTGTTACAATTAGGTTAATCTTTTCATGAACCTAAATCCTGTCAGTGTTTGAGTTCAGTAACCTAATTGTAACAAGTTTTAAGCTTGGCACTGACACGGAAATTTGCGCTATGTTCAGGAACAGCAAATGTTTTCTACCCCACGGCAGCTAAAGTTAATGAGCAGATACTTCCCACCATTTGAAATGAACATTTCTAACCTGCAAACATGGAAAAAACACGGCAAGCTGGCATAGGGATAAAGCTTCCAACAGCAAATGCTAAAACCTCAGATAGACTTGCTAGCGTTATGGATGGTCCAACTTCCACAAGTGCATTACTAATTCGTCCCTCTAAAGGCAATTCTGGCTGTTGTCGTTTAACTGCTTGGACAAGTATGCACATGTTGTCTACCCCGACCTGATAAAGATGCAGAACAGCGGTAAGACAGTTCTGGGAAGGAATAATTAATAATGTATTCTCAATCCTCCATGCAGAGAAACAACAATAACGTCAGTCTACAAAAGATCAAGTTGAATCCCCTCCCAATTCAAGAATACGAAGTAAACAGAATATGTCAAGTTACAACAGGATACACTGAGATAGAACTTACAGCCAAAACCAGGAAAGGGATGACTTCCATTATTATAAGTGTGGACTTAACTCCAATTGCACTGAAAAACCCAACAGATCCAAGTACAGAGAGCATGACAAGTATAACTCCTGAAAGACCAAGCAATACCTGAAACAGCAGGCATACCATATATCATCTGAAAATTTGGATCAGAAACTGATATCCTGATCATAGACATTATGTTTAACCAGAAGAATAAAAAGATGATACAAGAAAATGCCAATTGGTAGAAGATTATTAAGTGCCCGTAGGGGGTCAAATAAGTGAAAAAGTACTCTTACGTAAAACATTGGAAGATTTCACACATGACGCAAGAACACCAGAGCTATGTTAACATACCTTGGATGAAATATAATAAGAGGAGAAACGAGGAGTATCGCCCAGCGTCAAAGATATGTAAGCAAACATCACAAGATAGCTTATCTGAAATAGAACAGAATATATCAAAATGGAACACAAAGCAAGCACCTTTAGATAAAAACATTTAAGTTGATATTGACTAGCAGAAATTTTTCTTTAACAATGTTGAAGGCAAAAATTTCAGTCTCAGTTTTCCACGTCTTTAGAACTAAAGGTATACATGTTAATTGGAATAAAAGAAGAGAGAGATCCACTTCTCTACCAAGATAGTTATGGCATCTGCAGTACTCTCTCTTTTTAGTTCTTCCTCAACAGAACTTTCTGATGAAAATGTGAGAGTTAGATTTTTAGCCTGAACCATTGGCAGCAACTCCTCCTGTATAAAAGAACTGGATGAGAATCCATGCCACTTCAATGCTATCACAGAGACACAAATTTTAGGGTAGAGATAGAGAATCTAATGGATAATAAAACTATGCATGGGAAACAGTTAGCAAACCTTTGCTAGCTGAACGAAGGCTTTCTCCCATGCCACTGCCCTCTTAGTGTCATTCCCTTCCTTATCAATCGCGTTGTTCACAGGATAGGTGACAATGAATGCAGAAGCCTATTAAAAGAAAAAATATACATATATAAATATATATTTTGATTTCTATATACTTAGATTGTTAGAAGAGCATTCGGAAAAGAACTAAATTACCTCCAAATAGTTATTTCCAGAGAAACCACCAAGTGAAGTGCTTGGATCAAGTGGAGCTTTAAATGCACTCATACATGAGTCTGATGAAGAATAATGCTAAAAGAAACAGCGATACATCAGATAAATATCTCCAAAACAATAAAGGTCAAATTAAACAAATGTTGTAGTATCACGGCGATGAAGATGGAGATATAGATCACACCTGAAAACAATATTCAACATGTTCAACACCCCCAAAACCATCATAATTTGCAGGAACCATCTTGAAATACTGTTGCACCAAGTAGGCTTTTTTAGTTTCAGCCATCTGGAGGTCAATAAAATTTAATACATGAGAGCAGAAATTGTAGGGATACATGCAAGAGATCAGCAATAAGTACATTTATTTATGCTGTATGAATGTTAGCATAGGGAGACCTTGGTGTCCAGTTATTGAGGTACTGTCACCTCGGGGAATTAAAACCTATATGTTACTTTGGAAAAATGACAAAAAAGCAGAACTATGTGGTAGAAATTCTTGGGTTTTATTAAGCTGTGATACCTGAAGGACACTCTGGGTAGCACAATCTTTTCCAAGCGGTTTCATACAAATATCAGTCAGAGATACCATCTCACCGGAGAAATTAGCTTTGATAGCATCTACCTACCAAAATAAGATGAGACATATTTCCCTAAGAATCTTTTATTTCTAGAGAAGTAAGACATAAAATTTCTTAGCATACTGCTTAAGCCTTCTCATTACCGAAAAGAATAAATAAATTAAGTCACCTTTCTTTGTACATCAAACAATAACTTAATATTATTTTCTGTCACAATGGCTGGCGCTTTTCCATGAACCTTGTCTGGGATAGTCGCTATTATCAACTGCAAAATTTCAGGCTTAGTTTATCAACCAGGTACGGAGAGGGTAGGGGAAAAATTTTAAACTTTTCTAACAACTAATACAGAAATTAATACCAAACCTGCTCGATTCTGTAAAATGGGGCAAGATGGTTGTCAAAAAATTTCTTTTCTTCGGAAGCTCTACTTCCATGGCCTACCCAAAGCTGAAACAGTAGTAACATTATAATTCACTCACAGTAAAACCAACTTATGTAAATAATTACAGCATCAGAATGAACACGACGAAAATACTCAAAAATTTTAGTTAACTGATATAACATGAGAAGCACCTCAAAGTACATTTGGACAAGAAAAGGAACATTGACCATGATCCAGACATGAAAAAGCATATCTACTGTGCATTTCAATTTGAACGAAATGTAGTGCCATAAAGACATAAAACATTCAGTAGGTAATACCTTCTCCGGCCTTGTCTCTACTTGGAAACGAATAAGACCTAAGCAAAGAACAAGAACAATTGCCAAAGACGAACACAAGACAAGTTTTGGATTTCTGGCCACCCATGTTCCATATCTCCTGAAATAGAAATCCGGACCACTATATTAATGTTCATTCTTTACATAAGTTATCATAGAAAATTCTTCACTACTTCTTATTGAAATGGTATGTGAATGACCTGTAAAACTTTGACATGTATCCTTGCACAATTGAAAGTTGAACACCATTAGAAATTTGGGGACCATCCTCAAGCATCTGATAATTGGAAGTAGTAACATAAATAAATTTATTATAAATAATAATCTGGCCTAATACATGACTTATAGAGAACTACGAAAAGAAATTATTAGGTATGGAGAAAGAAATTCAAGTCAAAGAAACATTATAGAGTGACAGAACAGACTTCTTTTAAAAAAATTAAAATGGAACAATCTAATCCAAATAAATCAATTTTTTCCAACAAGTATCTGTTGGTTGAGATTCTATGACATGATATAAAGAATATTGGAAGATAAGGGCAAGAATTTTGAAAAACCAAATTCGAGGAAAATGGCCTATGAAGTGCGGGCACTCCAAGGGTGGCCTGTCC
Organism: Nyctanthes arbor-tristis; assembly: GCA_963692815.1. NCBI lineage: Eukaryota > Viridiplantae > Streptophyta > Magnoliopsida > Lamiales > Oleaceae > Nyctanthes > Nyctanthes arbor-tristis. The sequence continues at coordinate 35,400 of CAVNYN010219679.1, forward strand.
ATTTCACATGTTTATGCGTGGGTTTTCCGATTTCTTCGAAAATTTTTGTATTGCAAATTGCAAGTCTCCAAATCCTGCTTTATGCTTCGGGGGAGATAAAAGAACTTAATGAACTAAAATATCAGTTAGAAATTATGAAATGGCATGTACCTGCATTGGAATATTATCATCTTTTTGCCTGCTTATCTGACGAACAATACCACTGTTGGTGACATTAACTAATGGTTTTGTTCTAGCATTAGAACTCCTTCCTCTTTTTCTGTGGACAAAACCCCAACCAAAAAATGCAGAGACCAATGCAACGTACAATATTGCTAAAGCAACATCAACACATTTTGCCTGCACCAATCAAGAACTTAAAATGCATTAATTTGAAGTTAGTTAAATTACATTGGTGCATAGTTGGCATGCAAGACTGGACATAACTTGACAATATAGTGAAAGACTTTTCGACATCTTTCCCTTCCTTAAATGTCCAGTGATATCAGATCCTCCCAGCCAAAGTCTTTCCAACTTCTTTTTTATGCACATAATATCTACTAAATTAAAATGCATTATCACATCCAAGTTACATGTCCCAGACAAAATCAATTGATCATCCAAAATTAAGTTTTCTCTCACCTTAAGAGACCCCATTCTCACTGAACACGAACCTTCATTGTGAGGAGAAGTAGGGGCTGAACTTGAGCAGACGGGAGATGATGGACAATCACCACATGAACAGCCTAATGAATTATCACCACATGAATATGTAGACACGTTCATAGGTTTCATTCCAGACGACTCAGAAGCATTAGGAGAAAGATTAATGGCATATGGTGATCCCGGGACACCAAGCGGTGCTTTTCTACCAATAAAAGCATACCACTCTGCCACATATAATTACAAGTCAGCAATCATTCTAGAAAAATAACTCTTCCATCACTATCATTTCTAAAAAGAACAGTCTTACATCACTGTCAAAGTAAAAATGTACTTATAATAAATTTGATCAACAAAAGGAATTTACTTACAAGTAAACCTTTTAAACTTATCCATAGAGAAATTTGGTTGACTAGCTTTGACAATTGATGCATGTGCAAGAAAACATGTATGCTTGTATGATTTTATGTCAGTGATAAAACCAGGAGGCACGAATTACCTCTAAAATCTTTAGCACCAGCACCAATGAATTCTTCCGATCTCGAGTATTCATAGTACCAAATTTTACATCCTTGCAGGATTCATACATTCCTTCACCAAAAGCGTCGGTGATGAAAAAGTCAATTCCATTGACAGTCAAATTATTCCCAACCTAACAGAAGATGTGTACAAGAAAAGATGGAGGGTCGGAGAAATTCTTCTTGATAAGTCAAACAAAGAATTAATTGTGCTGAACCAAACTTGATCCAGTAAAAAGGAACGTGTGTTTACTTAAAATGTAGTCTTCAACACGTCCCCTCAGGATATGCATACTAAAGTACTGACCTTGGAAATGGAAGTCACATTGATAAACTGACTCTGATTGGGAGAACAAGTAAGCTCACAGAATAAATTCAAAAAATTTCTCAAGCATGCTGGACAGCCTACAAGAAACGGGATTGCCTGCAATAAAATTGCTAAGAAAAAATAAGTTGATTGATTTTATCAAAAGGTTTACAAAAAACCAGCAACAAGAAATAATTTGACACCAGTGACATAGTCCTTTCCATGTTTTAATTCTCTTTTATCAAAAGAGATCGGAAGAGCATTATATTTGAAAAGGCTCAGTTGGCCAGCCATGGACAAGAAGTGAAAAGATAGAACAATTGAATTTGAAAAGGTAATAAGGATCCGTAAGTTAAAGTCTCACTTGTTGAACTTGCGAACGTAAGGTCTCGAACTGAGCTTCTGTACAACAGACATTTCCAGTAATAGTTGGGCACAAACTTTGAATCTTTGCTGAAAGTAGTTCGTCCGGCTGTATGAACACATGTACAAATAAATAGAACTTCAAAACACATAATACTTGACATTATAAACATGTTTGGATGGTACTTGAGCCAACAGTACTATAAACAATATTTGACTTTTTGTTATTTAATTCCATCAACTCTATTCAACTGGAATAAGCTCCCCATATGATAATCAACCGAACTATGGGAGGAATGAGAAAAAAATGAAGCAAAAAAAATGCCAGGCCAATATAGCATACCTTAACAGACGGCCTCCCAATAGGGCAATTTAATACTTTCCCATCACTGCGTGCTCCACAGATGTCATACATGGCGCAATATTCTTTGGAGTGCCTCTCTCTGATAATTGGAATAAATTATGATAAATTATCCAAGTCTAATAATAAAGAACATAAAAGATCATATTTTTGAAATCAGCGGCTAACTAAGGGTTCTTTTCGTTTTGCCATTCCTTGTTTCATGGCCTTTGATCGATAATAGAATGCTTAAGAATGATTTTTCACAAACTCAAGTCAAATGCAAAGTGCAAACATTAAATCAGTTTACCACGTGAATTCAAGATCATAAAATCAAAAATTGGGTTTATAAGATTAGTTTTGGCGTAAATAAACAGTGAGCACTCTGTAATTTTGAAAATTTTTGAATGATCTTCTAAACTCAAAACTAACAAAATACACCAAGATTTGCATTGATCACACAAAAATCAAGCAATGGGCATTTTGTCTTAAATAAAGTAAAAAAGAGAAAACATTTAAACTGGGAAAAGTAATTTTATTTCCATGATCAAATGAACCAAAAATAAAGATTATATTGGAAAAAAGTCACAAAATAGTGATCAATCATTCATCTTAGCAGCAATTTTTATCAATTCCTTTCCAAGAAAATATCTTTTCACCAAAAAGAATAAACTTACCCCACTGAGGCATTGGCAGCTAAAGACCTTTCTGCATTTACTACATACACGACGCTCTTCCGATCTCAACCATTTTCATCCCAAATCAACTAGAATTTCCACAACCTCAGAAACTTACTTGAAAATCCAACATCCTTAAACTTCAGTCAGACATAATTCAAACACAAACCCGAAAAGAGAAACCCCTGCAGCAACTAACCTTTAACACAAAAACTCCATAGCGAAACATTTGGAGGAATCCCATGTTTCTTCTCTCTGTGCCAAGCCCAGTACAGAACAATGGGCTTTCAAGAAACACAGATTACAGTGAAAAGGAAGCGCCTTTATGTCTATATATATGTAGTTATATGACGAATACGAATATGTGTATTCTGTCTATGTAGTAATAATCAAATGGAATGTTTAGGAGAGAATTTTTAGTCAATACGGAAGTGTGTTTATATTTAGCTCTACAGAGTCTCAAAACTTCACGGGAAGCAAACCAAGTGAAACAGGAGGGTTGAAGGAAATATTACTAGTACGAAAAAACCCTTGCTTTCGGTCCTTTGTCGGATTACCTATCAAAGATGTTTTCTTTTTTCAACTAGTATCGCGTATCTCGAAAAGAACGATAATAATTTACTATTGGAGAGAACGGTATTTTTGTAATTCCATATTCATACATTCTTTTGTAAACAGAATGAGGCTCTCAAGCAACTTTTTATACCAGCTTTAATGACAGAGATTGATTATTTTCTGCACACATTAAAAAAGATATGATTTGGAAGTTTATTATTAACTTATATAAGCTATTTTATTTTCATTTTCATTATTATTAAGTGAGATTAGTCAATTGAGTTTGGTTGACTTATAGGATTATAATTGATTGTTTCTTGATTATTACTTAGTTTTTGTTGTTGATTTTTCTCGTGTTTAATATATTAAACTCAAATATCTATTGAATGAGATAATGTAATGAAAATGCTTGATCCCCGCCCCCCGGGAGTAACAATCTCTTTGAATTATCAAAAAAAAAAAAGGCTATTTAGTGACGTCAAGATTTTGTTCTTGAAAATAATGTTAAATCAAGGGTTCAGATTTTAGTTGCAGTCATCAAATCAGAGACGTCACATACTTCAACTAAATAAATCCATGCCATGTGATTTGGGTAATCAAATATATTCAACTAAATAAATTTGTGCCCTGTGATTAGGGTAATCAAATATATTTCTCTCTTACTCAAAATGATTAATTGACAAGATCATATTGAGGGAATAATTAATTGGAAATCGTGGAGGGATGAGTTTGTGCATAAAATAGGAACTATTTTACTTTTGGATTTGGTATTATGTTGATTTGTAAATTCACTCAGTATTTTTTTTTTTTTGTCTCTTTAAAACTTTGAACCATTCGTAAACCATTTCCATTTATTAACAACATCCACATATTTCACATAATTTATCTGTACTATACAAATTGTCACAATTATATTTATTAAAAAATAAAATCTAGTTTTTTGAAAATAAATAAATAAATAAAATCTAGTCAAATTAACAACATCCAAATATTTCATATGATCTATTTGTACTGCACAAATTTTCACAATTTTTATTTATTAAAAAATTAAATCTAGTAAAAATTAACCACATCCTCATATTTCATCGATAATGTTCAAGCACTTTCTGGAAGTGCTGTTACAGCACTTCCTATCCCATGTGGCATGCATTGGATTTAAAATACACAAGACATGCATCAATGCATGCCACATGGGTAGAAAGTGCTTGAACATTATCACATATTTCATATAACATATTTGTACTACACAAACTTTCATATTTGTACTATAAATAGAAATGGTTTGTGAAGGATAGTTTTGTATTAATGTAAAAATTTGATCATAGGGTTGGAAAGGAGTAATGGTAGTGAAAAAGACAATACATGATCTTTTCTTTTCTGTTTTTCCATGAGTGGAAGAGTAAAATTCGTAAGGTCATAGTTAAATAACACTCTTTTAGACCCAACTGGGAAAAAAAAAATCTGAACTTAGATATCTTGTACTCGTTCATTGATCACCAAATGGCGAATTTTTTGTGCAGATATTCAAATGCAAAATATGATTAACTTTTCGTCATTGCTTAGACAATGTTTTGGCAATATATCATCCTTTCAAAATCATACCCACCCTCACTTCCACTATGAATTGGAGTTTCCTACTTTCCCACTTATGATCCAACCACCCATTTTGGGTTTGCCTTTGATTTGGATTCTAGAAGTGATTTGTACCAAATTTCCTGTTTTTTACATATTAAAAAATAACAAGTTCTATATACCCTTTAAAATTACTAAAAAAGTTACAAACAAAACAATTTCGAAATAAAATTTAATTGGCATACTTTAAAGACGGAGAGAACTAGCTAGAGAAGGATACAATTTTTATGGGGAAAATTGGATTCATTTATATGTTTCAATCCTCTAATCCATTTAGCTCCTACATTCCAATCTTTACCAGTATATTCTTTACCACAAAATGAGGATTAGTAGCATGTAAATTGTGACAAGTCGAATGTTAATTTAAAAAAACAAAAAGTTTAAAATGTTAATGCAATTAAGTGCCTATATATCATCCAATGGGGTACAGGCACTGCATTGAGAAACACAGCTAATTTATTTGATTCATTTAATTGATGAGCATCAAATTTCTTCATCAAATTTAATGAAGAATTTTTAGTGCGGAAACATTTGAATCAAATCTAATTTAATGAAGAATTTATTGTGCGAAAATGGTTGAAATCAATGTACGTCCTTTTTTTGAGTTATTAACTAATAATTTCACTAACAGTCTAAGTTAACACTACTAATGTATATACTCTAAGTGACATATTTCTTTCTTCTATTGACTCACGTCAATCTCAAAGTCCACGGCGAATATATTCTCATACCCTTTAGCAAATAGGGTATTTTTTCCAATATAAGAATGATAAACTCTTTTTAAATAGATACTTGGCGATTCAAATTCCACTTTTCTCCTTGAACGAATAAAAACAAATATGACCCAGAGGAACTCATGAAATTGTTAAAAAATTTAATGATTACACGATAATGATGGGTTAATTCACAATTAACACACAAATTATTTGTTTTATTATGTAGAAGATAGATAAGACTCCTTTATAAAGAGCTTTACTCTGATGTGGTAGGAATCTAACAAAAACAGTCTCACCTTGAGTGGGTTATTTTTGTTAGATTCATACTAAATAAATGTAAAACTCTTTTATAAAGAACTTTATCTAGTTTTGTAGAACTATTCTAAGAAATTTATAGTTGAATTCAATAATAATAAATGTGAGTATCTATGTGTGGTTCTTCCAAATGTGGACAGATAGACGATTGGGGAGACTGTCAGTGGGATTAATGATGGGAATATGACTTGTGGGACACCATTTACCATTTACTAGTCTTTGCCAGTCTTCAACTTCGACTTTTCATTCATATTAAAATTGAAAATTTTCTACTTTCAAATGAAAAAAAAAAGTTTGAAAATTTTCTAATCTCAACATATTTATTGTACTAGCCCATGATACGAGCCAATAAAAAATCAACAAATATTATTTATTGTGGTACTCCTTATTTCACTACCTTATCTGTTAGTACCAGCAAATGATATTAGAAACTTTCAAGAATCATACTGAAAAGATAGTGTATTCTGCGTGTACTAAGATGCTTTCCCATAAATGAGTATACTCCCTCCGTCCCATTTACTTTATCTGCATTTCATTTTCTTAGATTCATTTACAATTATACCATTGTTTACTCTTGAAAAATGTAAAATTAATTTTTAGAATATGTCAAAATTTTAAATAAGGATATTTCAAGAAGTTAATCTATAAATTTCTTTTCTCAGGATTTTTCTTAGTCCGTGCGCGTAGTATAAGAGTTCTTTTGGAAGATTAACATTGGTTCCTTATGAAATCAGCATTATCAAGTGACACAATGAGGAGGGGGATGGGGGGATATGTTGATTTCTTATTCAGTTATTTTCTATTCGAAAGCGTATTGAAAATGGTTTAGACGGTGTGGGACAGTAATTTCACATAACAATTTATGTCACGTTCATATTATAATTCTTAATGTATCTATCAAAAATAGTGTTCTACTGAATACCGTTATAAGGCATCTCTAATGGTAAATGGAAGATACATTGTCATGCTTTTGAAAGTCGATCTTGAAATCTATCTTAAAATAAGAGAGCGACCTTTTCCTACAATCAAATACAGTTTGGTTCGGGTCGGGTGAATAGCGTAGCAAAGGGCATATAGTAGCATAATGATTGCCACTCAACTGACGTTATCATAACGCTTTGCACCACGCCTCGATCATGCAAAATACTCACGCTGAAAAGTGTACGAATTGAAATCCACTTTTTTCGCTTTTGTTTTTCTACTTATAAGTCGATCAAAAATTCTCATATTTCATTTTCAATTATCTCAAAAGTCAAAAGTGAAACGCCAGCCAGAAGGGATTTTGTACCTTATTACTATAATTAATTTCGTGGCCATGTGGCTTTTTCATCCTCTGCGCCGGAGACGTGAATTTGAATATTCTATTTCACACTACAACAATTATAACATTTCAAATTTTCAATTAGAAAAAAAAAAAAAGTGATCCTAATGCTTTTTATTTTTCTGATCTTTTCTTTGGTACTTGACTGACATTAGAAATAGAAAGTTAAAAATTGTGCGTTTTTGGTTTTCCTACATAAAAAATCGTATGAAGGTCGAGACTAACATTACTGACTGTAAGAGAGACTTTTCTCTTTTACTGGTCCAAAAAAATGACAGCTGATTGTTTATTCATTCTCACTTTTCCTTCTCTTCATCCTCTTCCATTGCAACCTTTTTTCTGTCTTCTCTTTTTTCTGCACTTTAATCTTATGGTCGGCGTTCACTATTATACAGTATACTAGTTAATTATTGTTATTGTTGATGATACATATTGTTTCGTTATATTTTTCACAAGGCAACACCTTCAAAAGTAATACAACACTGTTTGATGACTTTTGAAGTTAGTCTCTTTCACCCTTTAAAAGTTCAACATGTATAATTCTCAATGTTGATGATCATAGACAAAAAAGCCTGCCAAAATTGAATCAAAATAATACCTCTAGAGTTAAAATTTCAAAAAATTCTCATCATTTTACCTAAACCATTTGAAAACGACGCTTGATTCTCATTCTCACTATAATGAGGTGAAATCAAATAGCGGAGATTAATAACTAGTTTTATATTTTCAAAACTTCGAACGTGAGGTTGCACATAATCAAACTATATAATCAACAAAATTCCCATTAAAAGTTTTTATGTCCCTGGAAATTGAAAAATGATATTGATTATAAACCCAAAAGTACAAGAAAATGTACGGTACTCTAGAGTACTTTAATAGGATATTCCTGACCAATTAGTCACGCACACAAGGGTTCAACGGTCTGAAAAATAGGGCTCAAGAACCCCACGTAAGAGTTTCTCATTACATGCCATGGAGTATCTTAACAGGGTATTTTTAGAGTACTTGAATTTTTTTCTCAAAAAATACTTACTGTATGCATAAATTGTTGGATTATAATGAGAATCGAACACCAAGGACATGGAGTGAAAAAGAGACTAGTGTGAATGACAGCAATCATAATTGAGAGTGTAATTAGAGGTTCGGTGGTCCCTTTTAATCATTTATTGAATAATTTATAACAGGTTGACTGAACCCCCCAATAACATCATATACAATCCCTGCATGTCTTGGTATTATCCCCCACCACATAATTGTGACATTTTTTTTCTTAGTAACCATAATATCAATCGAGTCATCGAATAGTCGGACCAAAATACTCAAACAAGCTAAAAAAGAATACTAAGTGTTGACCTACTAAACTACATTTCATCTCATTCTGTGTTCACATTTCAAATACAGGGTTTTGATAAAAAAAGTTAATTCTAAGGACAAGTCTCTCTCTTTACAATCTCACCTACTACTGATTTGACCACTGATTTGACTACTTTTCATCTATAACCACAAATTTCAAATTTATATTAAATCTACACCACTCATTTCACCTCTTTATAATTTCTCTTTATAATTCAATTCAGATAAATAGTTTCAAACAACCCCTTAATTTGCGGAATTATTTTCGACATAATTTTGCAGTTGGCATGAGTGATAAATTTGACTGACATGATATGGGGGGCCCTAATTTTAATTCACACACTTCAAGTAAACACTTTCTCCTAAGCAGGCGGCTCCCCAAATTTGTGGTTTGTCTATAGTCTAGACTCTAGAAGACCCTCCGTCCTAGCTAATTTTGCTCTTACTTTTTTACAGTATTGGATCATGTGCCCTAATTCAAGATTATTTGTGTGTAACTTTTTTTTTTTAACTGTATAAAAGGTTGGTCAATTTTTCTGAAAGTTATTCCTGAAATTCAAACTAATATTTAGTGCATGGTATCTTTTGTTTTGAACAAATTGCACCATTGATCATGAAGATATATAGGGACACACTTTCCGCCCGGGGGGGGGGGGGGTACACCTCAATATGAAATAAATATTACCATGAAGAATGCAATTCTCTTTTGTGTATGGAGAAGTTTGCATCTAGATTGAGAAAAATGTTTTCTAGAAAATGATGAATGATTTGACGTATGAATAATCTATCTTCGACTCATTTATGTATTATGGTTTCTCGTATTTATACAATCATGTTAGTAGTTGTGTTTGCCATTTGTAGGAACGTAAATTAACTGCTTACTTCTATCTCTTGGCAAATATTATTATAAAATATGTGTCAATTAAAGCATACCCCATATAATTTTATGGATTGATATATGCCAACACATTCCTCTTTGTGCCTTTCACCCAACCCCATTATCATTCACAAGACACCAAATGGATAAAACTCTGGGATTAAGGGGTAGTCCAAGTGGTAAAGGGCTTAATCCCTTACCGGGAAATCCCGAGTTCGAATCCCACCATCCTCCTCACCTATATCCCCCTTGTAATTAAAAAAAAGGGGATAAAACTCTTTCTTTTTTGTGGGTCTTTCATGAACGATAAAAATAGTATAGTATATCAAATAGAATCACCAACCAAATCACGCTTCTTAACATTACAGTTAAAAATCATCTTCAATACATTTCTTCATGTTTAGATCAGATATTCAAAACTTTTCCACATGATCATTCTTTATAAATTAATGCGCGAGACCATGATTAAAACTTAAATCTTTAGTTTTAAGACTCTCACATCGTGTTGAACTATTTCACTCAGATGATCATACCTTAAATTGAAATGCAGATTCTGGAGAGAAAAAAAAAAAAAGAGAAAAAGGAAGGGCATGTAACGAGAACATTATGATCGAATGGACATGATCATAATCACATCATGATGAATTAAGCTGCGAATGGGTCCAACCCACCACAATGGAAGCCATTAATATTAATACTAATAACTCATGGAAAGATATTATATTGTATAAAACAAATAAATAATCTTTAATTTTTTTGGTTAGTATTTTCTTTTTCCTATCTTCAAAGTAGATTTAATCACATGATTAAAGAATCACAAAGCACTCTTCAAAAGGAATGTACAGCTATGAAGAAATTAGCATGCATCATCATGCTTATAAATCATGTAATTATTATTTTTTAATTACATGATAAAGATAATCAAAAAAGTGAATTTTTATTTATTTTTTAAGTCAATTACACAGAAATTTTCGGCTTTCATGTGAGATCGGAAGAGCATGGGCTTTAGTGTTAATTAACCCTAAACAGTTATTTCCTGAGCCCACAAAGATTCCTTTGAGTGTATAGTTAAACAATCCCCGTGTACTCGTCACTCCACGCACAAGACACAATTAATATGATCATATATGAGAAGTCGAGTAGACCTAAAAAAAAAAATGCAAATTTAGAATAATTTTCTAACACTCATATTGATGTCGTTATAACACTCAATGTCCCATATAACTGCATCTGTACACGTACGTGTCCACTCGACGTGTATATATAACCATAGAGGGTGCCATAACCGCACTTGTTCGCAAACAGGGGCGGATCTAAGATTTTTTGCTTGTGAAGGTGATTTGTAATAGCGTTATAGTGACCAACAAGGTTAAATTAGTTGACAAGCGGTTGTTTATACAGAAAATTATATATTTAAGGACTTGTTTGATATTCTTTATTTTATCCATTTATAAATTCACCGACGCTCTTCCGATCTCTGTTGATTTGACAATTACTCAACAATCACCACACATTTTAAACTTCAATTAAATCTCCACCACTCATTATAAATTCTTTTTATAATTTAATTTTATAAATTTAACCAAACATGCTCTTATTTTGATATACAATTAATGTTGCTTATGTAGTAATATTTAAAAAAAAAAAGACAACAGTTTCTGATTTTACTCGAATAATCATAAAGTATAAATATTAATTGTACATCAAAATAAAATAAAATAGTGAATTCAAAAATAAATAAATTAGAAATATCATACTTACTATATATTTTTAACACTTTGAATCTAGTATATATTGACGACTTAAGAGGAAAAAGTTTAAAAATTATATAATATAAAATCAATTTGTCTAGTGGATTATACATAAAAATAGAACATTTTTTTTTGAATGTCTATATAAAAATAGAACTGCATAATGAACAATTTTAAAACGAAAAACAAAATGAGAAGAAAAAGAAAATGCTATTTGTAAATATTATCAAAAGGAGATACATAAGACATGAGAATTAATTAAAAGAGATATATAAAGTTTGGGAATTAAACCCATGACATCTTAAAATACACTTCAAACTCTTACCACAACACTATATACACATTTTTAACATAATTTTCAACTGTTGTTTTATATTTTGCAATGGGGGCAAGTTTATAAAATTTAAAATTCTCCTAATACAAACGAACTTTTTAAGGTTATTGTGGGGGGCAACGGCCCTGTTACCCCCACCCTAAATCTGTCCTTCTTTGCAAACCAATTTTAATTTTAAATGAAATTTGGTTAAACTAATTACATCAACATATTTTATGAAACCTGTATGTATTACATACATTCCACCGTTCAATCCTACTCATTTTCTCTCTTATTTCTCATTAAAAATAGTTTACTAACGGGTTCATTTGTTAGATAATTTTCATAGAGAACTATGAAAATGATATGTATAGTGTCCCCCATTTCATTAGGTTCCATAAGGTGCCGTTCACCCACCAGTATAGCCTGTTATACAGATCAATCTCGGGGGAAAAAAGAAGCCTCTTTTATATTGATGCAAATCAATAATCGAGCCGATGTTCAAGTCAACAATTGACACGTTAGGCAACTTAATGGTTGACTCTAAATTAGAACTGTCATTTAAAACATGAGTACAACGTCAAAAAACATGGAACAAAAGATTCTTTTTATGGGCACATATGAATGTTTGTATATTTATAATGATTGGAGATTTTGGGATTTGAGCCAAATTAATGATGCTCTCCAAAGCACGCATACTAATCATGTGCACGCAAGGAAAACAATTTGGACACGAATTTTACAGGGCGTGACATGTACTGAAAGAACGACGAAGAAAATTTCTTTTCACCTAAAATAACTAACCAATAAAAAAAGACGTAGAAAGCCTACTCAACAGAATCGTTAACAGAATTGGTTTAGGAAAAGAGAAAAAAGAATCATCAACGGAACTTGATTAAACGCCACTCTCAATATGATCGACTTGGCTCCTCGAGCTAGCATACTGGCAAATTTTATCTTAAACAGCCTTTATAATGTAAAAGAGCTGAATTTGATCTACTGTTAGATGTTTGACGCCAATAATATAACATTAATGGTCCGTTTGTATTGATTATAAACCAAATAGTTTATAAAATATTTTGGAATTTAAATTTTGAAGACATGTGACTTAATTTGATTGGTTAAATTTTGAAAAGTTGTTATTTGATGTGTTTTGAGGGTGAGGTGTCAATGAGAGAATTTGACAAGTGTCCTAAGAATTTAAAATTCAAAATGTGTTATAAATTATTTGATTTATAATCAATGTCAAACAAACCCTAAATATTATGACGTCAGATGTCTGTCGTGAAAATATAAGTTACGGAAGAGCTATCACACTTGAATGAATGAAGAATGTTTAGATTTTTTTAATCAGCGCATGAGTGGGGAACGCATGCATGCGAGTCCATTAATGTTCAAGTCGCATGGGGTTGGTGCATAATTTGGACTAAGCATGTTTTGATACAGTAAGGTTCAAACTTTCTGGCAACGGCTATTTAATTCCAGAGAAAATTGATTAGTGGGCCCTTTCCTACTCATTATTACTACAACTTAATCATGATATTTTCAGCGTAAATGCTAAGGAAATTTTTATGTCCCCCCCGCCCCTTCCCTTCGGTCACAGGTATTGTCCAATTTCATGATTTGACCATAATTTAGTGATCTCCAATATAAAATCAAAGTAAAATGTCTTAAGTATATATGTATCAAAAAATATTAACATTACATTAAAAAAAAATCCTCTACTACAACATTATCAACATTGAATATTTATCAAGTTATTATTAGGAATTTAAAAAAAAAAAGAGAGAAATTTTTTGATTAGATAAATTAATACTTGACATTGTCATAGAGAATATCAAGCATTTAATGTGTCAAATAAGTATTTTTTATCAATTGTCAATTTATTCCATGAATATGCATTAGAGTTGCTCTTAATTTTGTGGATAAAGTTAACTCATCAATTAATCCTTTAATTGAAGAAATTGTATGTTGCATCTTTGCATATCGCCATCCGTACACCAACCTCTCGTGGAGTCATTTTAAGTCTCCATCACATTTCGATTGGAGCGCATATGGAATTTAAGTACACACGGAAGACTCAATCCGATGATTAATCAATATATGGCATTTGATTTTGACATTTCCAAATACATGTTGTTAAAACATACTTATTCTAAAGAATAATGTTATATAATATCAACAGTACTATATATAACACTGGTTTAAGTGATAATGGTATGTAAATATAACTAATGAGCTTACTCTTAAAGTGATTAATCAATTAATAACTTATACCACCTGAACTGGTATAGAACACCAGTCGCTTACTCCCTCAGTTTCGTTTTGATGGTACTAATTTTTTCCAAGCTCTTCAAAACTTCTTCCATGTTGGGCCTGCACTTCTGGCCGGCCTCAAGACACCTAAGTATGAGTTCTGTAGTTCGATATGAATCTTTGAAAAGGTATTCATTTGTGGAAATTAGCCAATACACACCCATTGACCCTTGTAATTAAAAAAATACTTATTTTAATTTTTAGTTGACAAATTACAAATGTCGGGTCATTTTATTTAGAAAAATACTGTCAGTGTAACAAATTACAATTAGAGTGTAATAAGTATTTTTGTAATTTGTTTCTAATAACTACTCCAAGACCAAAATAGTTGCAATTAAGAATATTTTTCTAATTTATTACAAACGTTGCAACTTACATGTAAAGATCCCCATTTCATTTTGTAGACGGGGGGTCCATTGTCTTCTTCAACTTCTTTTTATTTGGTAAGAAAGGTCTGGCCCATTCCACCAAACTGTGATGGCCATTGGGCCTCCTAAAATCTAAAACATATAAGCCCGTTATTTGCCCTAATAAAACCACTCCGAATTCATAGACATCACTTTTCAAGTATAGATGACCAGTGGCCATATACTCAGGAGCGGCATATCCTTATGTGCCAACAATCCGTGTTGTGACGTGTGAATTACCATTTGTTGGACTGAACTTAGCAAATCCAAAAGCCGATAGTCTCGCATTAAAGTCCTACAACATGAAATTGCAAATGTTAGGGCCTCTTTCTACATCCCAATTTTTCTTGCATGAAGTAGTGATAGGTTAAGAAGCTTAATTTTTGTACCCCGATCGAGCAATATATTTGAGTCCTTGAAATCCCGAAATATAACAGTCTTCTCAGTCGTGTGCAAGAATGCAAGTCCTCTGGCTACTTCTATTGCGATGTTAATCCTTGTGTCCCACGGCAGCAGCTCGGTTGTGTCTTCTGAAAAATGTATTTCACAATTTTATTTAGCGAAACTAATTAAACTGATATGTAGCTAAATTTGTGAGCTTAGTGCTTACTTTGAAAGAGTTGACTTTCTAAGCTTCCCTTCTCCATGTATTCATAAACCAAGAGAAAATGTCGATCCTCCCAACAGTAACCTAATAATAATTTAACAAGATTAGGATGGTAAAATTTTCCCAAGAATTTGACCTCGGTCTGCAAAAAGACATAGAGTCAAGATTAAAGCAAAAAAAAAAAAAAAAATAGATAAACACTTAGTCATATTGGCAAATTAAATTTGGGTTACTAGTACATTAGGAAATTTAATTTTTCAATCGACTCATAAATGAATAAATTGTTCCAAATGTAATTCATCTCTTTGGACTTTGATCACATCGCCCGGCCCTTGCATGACTCTCATAAGAGTTAGGCCTCACTCTCCACTCAACCGTCTACGTGCTCGTGAGAGATCGGGTCTTGTTCCCTAATATGTCTACCCAAGTTCTAATTTTATATAATGGCGTAGGAGTCAAAGATTAAGGAATGAATGCGCGAATTTTAGACTAAATTATTACAAGTATAGAAATTTTAACCTTTTACTCGTGCCAATAATAATTGAAATAATGCCAATAATAATTGAAATAATAATATGGATCTCACATTCCCACTACTACAGACAAGACACAAAAAAAAAAAAAAAAAGAGAGAGGAATACACGTCGGTTTGTCTAAAAAGCGACGCGTAAAGAAAATACAGTGGCAATTTTGAAAATTTGGATTATACAATGCACGTCGGTTTCTATGTGAAACTGACGTGCATACACTTGTGCATGTGCAACCAACACCTATACCAAAGCGTGTATGTTTTACACGTCGGTTCCACGAGGAACCAAAACGTGTATTGTTGGTGAAATGGTGTTGCTTCTTCCACCTATTTTCTACAAAAGTTTTTCAAAATCACAAAGACCCAACGCATATATGATATCGACGTGTATAACTCTTGACTATGTGCGTCAACGCCATTAGCATCGTCTTCAGAAATGACGTGTATTTACCATAGTAACCAATGCCTAAAATGCTATGAAAATTTATATCATAGACCGATTCTCATCCAATGGGATGTGATCAATAAGCGACGGCAAAGAAGGAAAGATCGGGCATTCCATTTTGAATCCTTTTGGTCATGTGAGGAGGAGTACTATAGCAAGATAGAAGCGCAGCTGGGGACAGTGGAATTGGAGTGAGAATGAGAGGAAACAATGGATACTCTAGCTGGACATTTGCAGAATTGGGGGGGCGAATTGCAGAATTGGAGTCGCGTGGAGTTTGGCCAATCGGGTTCTCAGCTGGAGGCATTGCAAAAAGAGAGGAATAAGCTGCTTGTAAATGATTTCGATGAGGAACAAGGGGTGGGTCTCAAGGAGCTGGAGGAAGAGTTTGGGATCTTGCAAAGATGAGAAGAGAGTTATTAGAGAAATCTGTCGCAAGTTGCGTGGCTCAAGGAGGTTGACAGGAACACAAAGTTTTTCCACACTCGGGCTATAGGCAGAAAGAAAAAGAATACTATCACGCCTCACGCGTGTAATATCCCGAATTTAACCCTCAATTATGCTACGTGGTCATTATTTTTGATGATAATTACTTGAGTTACATTAAAAGATCTCAAAATTGTCACTCAAATGACAATCAAAGAAAGAATGTGGTTCTAAATTAACATAAGCCAAAATACGGTGACCTAATTGAAAGATAATACAAAGTACAAGGATTTCTTGTGCAAGAAACGTGTGAACCACGTTTACCCACATCACCGTCCAGTGTGTACGCACCCACATTGCCCCACATGCCAAGCTATAATTGACGGAACTCAAAGATTTATTAAAAACAACTTAACCCTAACTATTATAAATAGAATAAAGTGTCCTTAAAGTTTCTTTAACCCCCCAAACCATCCTCTCTCCCTCCCAGAACTCCCAAAATTTGTCCAAAGGTGTTGTGGGAGGAAAAACATCCTAAAACCCACCAAAACACCTATTTGTCTCTTGAAAAAAAGGTCCTTACCACATATGGAAAGATTCTAACTTGAAAAATGGCTTTGATTGGGGAATAGCAAAACTTTGGAGACACTTTTCTACATTAGGATTATTGAAACAATCTTTGGCAATTCTTTGAGGTGAGTGACTGATATTTTGATTCCCTTTCAATCATTCATTAAGTTTTCATAAATTGAACATGAACTTTATGCATTGTTATGGAAAGAAAGATTGATTCTTTGCATTTATATCGCTAGTTAATGCTCTATCCGTTTTGCTTTGCTTTGTGGTAATATGACCTTACTAAGTGGTTTTGGTCATTTTGACTATGTGGTAATCTTTTGTTGTATTATGGCCTTGCTACGTGATCTTGGCCATTTTGAATATTTGAATCATCTGTGCACCATGTGTAGTAGTTTAATAGTGATAGGGTCTTTTTGGTAAATCTAAAGACTTTGTGCATTCAAAGGCTTTGTGAAATACATGATTTTCTTGAAAATGCATTTCTTAAATGAAAGGTGAATCAAAATATTTTATTACTCACTGAGTACGTTGTACTCACCTCTTTCCTTTCCCTTGAACAACCTTGTAGGTGTTCAATTAAGAGCTTTGTGGCTGGATCGTCCCAAGATAGAGAAGATACATGTATGTGATCGAGATTTCTGTGTATGACCAAGATTTCGTTGTGGGTGGCTGCAATAGTTATTGTAAAATCATAATAACATATATTATAATAGTGTTTGACTCGTATTTTTTAGGTCTCCCCTTCAAATTTTGAATTGAAATTTATTTCTCAAATGCTTCCCCGATAATACGAGAAAATAAGGTAATAAATTTTGCGGACGTGACAATGTGACTCCAGAATGAGGCAGGAAGATGGATAGGAGATGATGAGGAGATAGTAGGTCACACTGAAGCTTATTATTCGGAGTTATTCACTGGTAGTAATTCGTCGGTTGGGAAGATTGAGGCAGGGGTGGATGGTATTGACAAACTGTTGACGGAGGAGGAAATGGGATGAATGGAGGCGGTTTTTACAGAGAGAGATGCCATGAAAGCACTATTTAGCATAGGGCCAAATAAAGCGCCGGTGGTGGACCTCAACCTGCCTTAAAGTGCTAAATGGTAGTAGTGTTAAATGCATAAATGATACTACTATTTTCTTAATTCCTAAAGTTAAATCTCCTGCTTCTTTACTTCATTATAGGCCAATCTCACTATATAATGTAATTTACAAAATTGTATCAAAGTGTCTGGCTAACAGGATTAAACAGGTTCTACCATCTTTGTTGTCACATAACCAATGAGTTTTTGTCCCAGGAAGATTGATTACGGACAATGCAATTATGGCGCTTGAGGTGCTCCATTCCCTATACAAGAAAAATAATGGGCGGAAAGGCTTCCTTGCGCTCAAGCTCGATATGAGCAAGGCGTATGACCAGATGGAATAGAGCTTTGTCAGAGCGGTTATGGAGAAGATGGGTTTCCTTCAGAGCCTTGTGAATTGCATGATAGACTGTATCACTACGCCTTCCTTTATGTTTACTATCAACGGGGAGTATAGGAGGAAGGTAGAACCAACTAGAGGACAATGACAAGGGTGCCCATTGTTTCCCTATCTATTTATATTGTGTGTTGAGGCCTTTACCTCACGTATTGCTCGAGCAGAAACAAAGGAGAAGATATGTGGGATGCGGTGTACAAGAACGGGGCCACGAATTAGCCATCTGTTTTTTACGGATGACTCAATTTTATTTGGCAGAGCTACTATGGCGGAAGTGGCCTGTATTCTCAACCTTATAGGGACGTATGAGCAAGCCTCGGGTTAGCAGGTAAACATGCAAAAGACCTCTATCACTTTCTTACCAAACGTTGATATAGGTCTTAGGCAAAAGATTGATGTGCTATTTGGGCTAAATATTTCCAACAACATGATAAATACCTGGGGTTGCCAGCTATGTTCGGGAGAAATAAAAAGCAGACTTTCGGGACTTTAAAAAAAAAGTATGGAAGAGGATACAAGAATGGAACTGGAATATGTTTCCTTAT
The DNA here is from genome assembly GCA_963692815.1 of Nyctanthes arbor-tristis. Lineage (NCBI taxonomy): Eukaryota > Viridiplantae > Streptophyta > Magnoliopsida > Lamiales > Oleaceae > Nyctanthes > Nyctanthes arbor-tristis. The sequence goes on from CAVNYN010219679.1 coordinate 54,414, forward strand.
CCAAGAAGGGAAATTATGCTTAAGGCGGTCTTACTGGCTGTATCGACATATGTTATGAGCTTGTTTAAAATACTGTCAAGCTTATGTGATGAGATTAAAAGTTTGTATTTGAGGTTTTGGTCGGGGGCAGATGGCCTAAAGAAGAAGATGGCTTGGGTTTGGTGGGATAAGATGTGCAGGTCAAAAGCAGATGGAGGAATAGGGTTCAGAGATCTTCAAGAGTCCAATAAGAGTTTACTGGCAAAGCAGATATGGAGATTACTTAAGGAGCCAAACTCTCTAGTAGCCCAGTTGTTGAAGGACAAATATTTCCTGAAATGTGACATTCTTGAGGCGATGGATAAACAAGGTAGCTCATACCTCTAGAAGAGCCTCCTTTGGGGAAAGGAAATAGTAGAAGAGGGTCGATGACGAGCGACATATTGATATTTGGAAGGATCCATGGGTGCCAGGTGGGTAGAGGGGTCGAATCTTTACCAGGCCAATGAAGGAACTAAAACGTGTGTGTGGTCTGCTATATACGGAAGAGGTGTGAAACTCAGAGTTGGTAACAACAAAATTCTAGCTGATAGATGTCATAAATATTCTATGCATCCCAGTGGGTAGGGGGAAGCAGACCAGATTATTTGGCAGCACACCAAAAATAGAACCTACTCGGTTAGGAGTGGTTACCACCTTGTATATAAAGGACATGATCGAATGTGGGGGCTTAGGGGGAAGAATCATGGTTGGAGGAGCTGTGGAAATTGAATATTCCCCCTAGGATCAATCATTTTATTTGGAAGTTGTCATACAAGGCGTATCCATCTATGAATAACTTAAGTAGGAGAAATATTGTGACCCATATGCAGTGCCTGCGATGTAAAGCGATCGAAACTGATGCACATATATTTCTAGGATTTTATTGGGCGAAAAGAGTGTGGAAGAGGTTGGGCTATAGGTGGGTGGTCGAAGTGGGAGTACGAAGGAGAGAGGAGCTTGATTTTTTTGATTTCTTGAGTTCCTTGTATAAGGAGTGTGACCAGGAGATCTTTGAGAGTATTTACGTTGCATGTTGGATGGTTTGGAGTACACAGAACACTCTTAACAATGGAGGGAGGGAGAGCTCAGCTGAATAAACGGCAGACGCCGTCCACATCATTTTTAGAAAGTTTTATACTGCACAACAGTGTGCTCGCCTGGGTGCGGATGGTATGGAGAATCATACAAGGTAGCAGAATGGGCAAGGGAATATTGATGGAGCCGTTTTGTGTACTGATGTAGCCGTGAGGGAGACTTGGGGATTTATAGGATTGGGAGGAGTGGTAAAGGATAGATACGGGTTGATATTGGCGGCTTTGCTATGAGAAGGGGAGGTGGAGCGTCGGTTGTCGCGGTGGAGGCGTTGGTGCTCTTCCGATCTGCTGATTTTCGCAGATCAACACAATTTCACTCTTGAAAGAGTGGTGTGATAATTTGATGATCGTACAACGTTTAGTGAGAGAGGAGGTTGATGTACCAATTACCTCTATCATAAGAGATATTTGCAGGCGTCTTGTTAGTAGCAAATATGGTTCTTGCAGTCATATCCTGAGAGATGTAATGTAATCATCCTTGAATTGACATTCGTAGGTACTTTGTTGTAGTCATAATGCCTATTTAATTCTAATGAGTAGGAAAGGTCTAGTCTGGATCTATATGTAATCCTTGTGTAATGTAATCATCCTTGAATTGACATTCGTAGATATTATGCTGTAGTCATTCTCTTGGTCCCCTACTGCCTCAGTTGTCTCCCCAATTTAAACAAAACCTTTGTTTAAATATTTTGCCAAGCTGGGTACGCCTATTTAATTCTAATGAGTAGAGAAAGGCCTAGTCTGGATCTAACACTATGTGATACCGTCTGACTATATAGCGTGCATCAAGGCACACCACATGAAAAACCATAATCATGTGGCGTGCCTCGATACCTTCTGTATGGCACCATATGGTTATATATATATATATATATATAGGGTTTGATCATTTTTAATGAGTGGTTGGACGAGGGACGGATTGAGAATGGGAAGGAAGTGTTCAAGTTTAGTGATTTCTTGCTATTCATGCCAGGAGCTAGGAGAAGAAGGTTAAGTGGTGGAGTTGGCGAGGGGGTTGGATCATCTCAAAGTGATAGAGGGGTACAGGAAAGAAGCTTGATCATTGGGCAGGGCCGCGATGGAGAACGGAGGGGGGCGAGCGACTCCTGACAAAATAATACTATCTAAGGGAGAAGAGACAAACTTTCTGGGACCAGTTTGCTAGAGGAGAGGACGGTGGCTGCTAAATCAATGAGGTGAGAGATGAGGGACTGCACGATGTGGTGATTGGCGAGGGGGCTGTGAGAGAGAAACAAGAAGCAGTGGGGGGAGAAAGCGGTGGGAAAGAAGGTACCAAGAGAGAGAGGGAGAAGAAAGTGGAAAAGATAGTCTCCAAGTAAACTTTTACACATGGGAAGCGGGTAAGAATCGGGGATACACGGGTGAGCCCAAAGGGGAAGAGGAAGCTGCCAAACTCTCTTCTAGGGATATGAGGCCGGTGAAGCTGGGAAAACTGGTGCTTGAGATGGCTAAATTGAATATGGCGAAAATTAATACAGAGATATCGGCGAGCCTTGCAACGCAGGACCGTCGGACGTAATAAGTTGTATTTGTTGGAATGTGCAGAGGCTAGGAAACCCCAGTACATTAGTATCTTTGTGAAAGTTGGTTCGCATGTACTCCCCTAGCCTAGTCTTTCTGTCTGAGACTAGGTTACATGGTGCTAGGGTAGGGAATATTCGCCACCTCTTAGGGTTTTGTTTGAACTTTGTAGTGGATAGTCACGAGAAGAGTGAGAGATTGATGCTGTTATAGAATGATGATTGGAACGTGACTATTAGATCTTACTCACAGAGGCACATTGACACATTAACCAAGTGTGAATGATAGAGTTCGAGGTTTAAGAGCTTTTATGGGAACCTAGAAACTTTGAATCGCCATTTATCTTGGGAATTATTGCGGAGGTTGAATCAACAGAGAGAATTTGCTTGGCTTTGCAGTGGAGATTTTAATGGAACATTATATCTGTATGAGCAGAAAGGTAGTGACATGAGACCTATATTGTGGATAGACATATTTTGAAATGCTGTCGAAGAATATGAGCTAATTGATCTTGGTTACATAGGACCCGTCATGACGTGGCATAATTGGAGAGCAGGGCAAAATCAAATTCAAGCTAGGTTAGATAGAGCTTTCAGTAATCATGAATGGATTATCTGTTTCCAAACACGATGGTAAAGAATCTAGACTTTGAAAATTCAGATCATAGACAGATTTTCATCCAATGGGAATTGATTAATAAGTGACGGCAAAGAAGGAAAGATCGGCCATTCCGTTTTGAATCCTTTCAGCTATATGAGGAGGAGTACTATAGGAAGATGGTAGCGCAGCTGGGAATAGTGGAATTGGAGCGAGAAGGAGAGGAAACAATAGATACTCTAGCTGGACATTTATGGAACTGGGGGACTAAATTGTAGAATTGGATTTATGTAGAGTTCGACCAATGGGTTCTTGGTTGGAGGCATTGCAAAAAGAGATAAATAAGCTGCTTGTAAATGATTTCGATGAGGAACAATGGGCGGGTCTCAAGGAGTTGGAGGAAGAGATTGGGATCTTGCAAAGATAAGAAGATAGTAATTGGAGAAATTAGTCCTGAGTTGTGTGGCTTAAGGAGAGTGACCAGAACACCCAGTTTTTTCACACTCGGGCTACAGGCAGAAGGAAAAAGAATACTATCATGGGACTCTAGGATGAGGCGGGAAGATAGATAGATGATGTGGATGAGATAGTATGTCACATTGTAGCTTATTATTCGGAGTTATTCACTAGTAGTAATCCATCGGCTGTGGAGATTGAGGCAGGGGTAGATGGTATTGACAAACTATTGACGGAGGAGGAAATGAGATGAGTGGAGAAGGTTTTTACATAGAGAGATGTCAAGGAAGCACTATTTAGCATGGGGCCAAATAATGCACTGGGGGTGGAAGGTTTTCATGCTGCTTTCTATTTGACTGACTGGAGCATCCTCAAGGGCCCTATTTCCTCAGCCTGCCTTAAAGTGCTAAATGAGGATAGTAGTGTTAAATGCATGAATGACACTACTATTGTCTTAATTCCTAAAGTTAAATCTCCTACATCTTTACTTCATTATAGACCAATCTCGCTATGTAATGTAATTTACAAAATTGTGTTAGAGTGTCTAGCTAAAAGGATTAAACAGGTTCTACCATCTTTGGTGTCACATAACCAAGGAGCTTTTATCCCGAGAAGATTGATTACAGACAATGCAATTATGGCGTTTGATGTCCTCCATTCCCCGTACAAGAAAAATAATGGGCGGAAGGGCTTTCTTGCGCTCAAGCTTGATATGAGCAAGGCGTATAACCAGGTAGAATGGAGTTTTGTCAGAGCGGTTATGGAGAAGATGGGTTTCCCTCAGAGCTTATGAATTGCATAATGGATTGTATCACTAAGCCCTCTTTTACGTTTAGTATCAATAAGGAGTACAGAGGGAAGGTGGAACCAACTAGAAGACTGTGCCAAGGGTGCCCATTGTCTTCCTACCTATTTATACTGTGTGTTGAGGCCTTTACCTCACTCATTGCTTGAGCAGAAACAAAGAAGGAGATATGTGAGATGCAGTGTACATGAAACGGGGCCACTAATTAGCCATCTGTTTTTTACTGATGACTCACTTTTATTTGGCAGAGCTACTATGGTGGAAGTGGCCTCTATTCTTAACCTTAGAGGGATGTATGAGCAAGCCTCAGGTCAGCAAGTAAACATGCAAAAGACCTCTATCACTTTCTCATCAAACGTTGATATGGTCTTAGGCAGGAGATAGGATCGCTATTTGGGCTGAACATTTCCAATCAACATGATAAATACTTGGGGTTGCCAACTATTGTCGGGATAAATAAAATGTAGACCTTTGGGACTATAAAAGAGAAAGTATGGAAAATGATACAAGGATGGAACCAGAATATGTTTTCTTATGCAAGAAGGGAAGTTATGCTTAATACGGTGTTACAGGCTTTACCAACATATGTTATGAGCCTGTTTAAAATGTCGTCAAACTTATGTGATGAGATTAGAAGTTTGTGTTTGAGATTTTGGTGGGGACAGGCAGCCCAAAGAAGAAGATGGCTTGGGTTTCAGTGGGATAAGATGTGTAGGTCAAAAGCAGATGGAGGAATGGGGTTTAGAGACCTTCAAGAGTTCAATAAGAGTTTACTAGAAAAGCAGATGTGGAGATTACTTAAGGAGCCAAACTCTTTAGCAGCCCAGTTGTTGAAGGACAAATATTTCTCGGAATGTGACATTCTTGAGGAGACGGATAAACAAAGGTAGCTCATACCTCTGGAAGAGCCTCCTCTGGGGAAAGGAAATAATGGAAGAAGGTATGAGATGGAAGGTCGGGGATGGGGTGACAGATTGATATTTGAAAGGATCTATGGCTGCCAAGTGGGGCAGGGGCCAAATCTTTACCAGGCTAATTAAGGAACTGAACCGTATGTGTGATTTACTGGATGCGGAAGGGGTGTGAAACCCAGAGTTAGTGACAACAAAATTCTGGCTGATAGATGCCACAAATATTCTATCCATCCTGGTGGGTAGGGAGAAGCGGACCGGAATATTTGGCAGCACACCAAAAATGGAACCTACTCAGTTAGGAGTGGTTACCACCTTGTATATACAAGGACATGATCAGACGTGGCGGCTTCGGGGGAAGAATCATGGTGGAAAGAGCTGTGGAAATTGAATATTCCCCCTAGGATCAAACATTTTATTTGGAGGTTGTCACATAAGGTGTATCAATCTATGGATAACTTAAGTAGGAGAAATATTGTGACCTATATGCAGTGCCCGCGATGTAAAGCGATCGAAACTGATGCACATATCTTTATAGGATATGATTGTGGAAGAGGTGGGGCTACCTGTGGGTGGTCGAGGTCGGAGTGCGAAGGGGAGAGAAGCTTGATGTCTTTGATTTCTTGAGTTCCTTGTATAAGGAGTGTGACCAAGAGATCTTTGAGAGCATTAGCGTTGTATGTTTGATGGTTTGGAGTACAATGAACACTCTTAACAATGACGGGAGGGAGAGCTCGACTGAATAAACAGAAGACGCCGTCCATATTCTTTTTAGGAAGTTTTATAGGCACAACAATGTGCTCGCCTAGGTGCAGACGGTTGCAAAATGGGTAAGGGAATATTGATGGAGTCATCTTATACAGTGATGCAACCATGAAGGAAACTTGGGGGGTTTATAGGATTGGGAGCAATGGTAAAAGATAGACACGCACTAATATTGGGCGGCTTTGCCATGAGAAGGGCGGGTGGAGCGTTGGTTGTCGCGGTAGAGGCATTGGTGGTCAAAGAAGGGCTGATTTTCGTAAAACGGCACAATTTCACTCTTGAAAGAGTGGAGCGTGATAATTTGACGATCATGCAACGCTTGGGGAGAGAGGAGGATGGTGTACCAATTACCCCCATCGTACGAGATATTTGCAGGCCTCTTGTTAGTCGCAAGTATGGTTCTTGCTGTCATATCTTGAGAGATGTAATGTAACCATCCTTGAATTGACATTCGTAGGTACTTTGTAGATCATAATGCCTATTTAATTCTAATGAGTAGGAAAGACCTAGTCTGGATCTATATGTAATCCTTGTGTAATGTAATCTTCCTTGAATTGACATTCGTAGATATTATGTTGTAGTCATTCTCTTGGTCCCCTTTTGCCTCGGTTGTCTCCCCAGTTTAAACACAACTTTTGTTTAAATATTTGCCAAACTAGGTACGCCTATTTAATTCTAGTGAGTAGGAAAGGCCTAGTCTAGGTCTAACACTATATGAGATGACACTATATGATAACTAAAATTTCTTTTCAGCTAAAATAACTAACTAATTAATAAGAATTATTCTATTTGCCCCGAAATGTAGATATAAACGATAACAAAATGTCCCTATTAATATATTGTCTTCTGTGTTGATGTGTAGGAATATTATGGTAATTTTAAATATCTTTTGTTAACCTTTTTGTTTTTCTATTTGTCCAAAAAACATGACTCATAATTAATAAAGACGTACAAAGTCTACTCAACATATCATTAACATAATTGGCTTAGAAAAAGGGGGGAATGAGTCATTAATGGAAATGCCACGCCCAATATGATCAACTTGGCTTCTCGAGCTATGCATGTTGGCAAATTTTATCTTAAACAGCCTTTATAACGTAGAATAGCTGAATTTGATCTAGTGTCAGATGTCTGACGCCAACATAGCGCTAGAACAGAATTCAGGGAAGAGCTACAACACTTGAATGAATGAAGACTGTGTCGATCTTTTTATCAGCACGAGTGGGGAAAGCATGCATGCGAGTCCATTAATGTTCAAGTCGCATGGGTTGGTGAATAATTTGGTTTAAGCACGTTTTGATACAGTAAGGTTCAAACTTTCTGGCAACGGCTATTTAATTTTAAAGAAAATTGATTTGTGGGCCTTTTTCTACTCATTATTACTACAACTTAATCATGATATTTCAGCGTAAATCCTACGGAAATTTTTATGTTACCCTCAGTCACAAATATTGGCTAATTTCATGATTTGACCATGATTTAATTTGGTGCATAAAGTTAACTCACCAATTAATCCTTTAATTGAAGAAATTGTATGTTGCATCTTTGCATATCGCCCCTCTGTACACCCACCTCTCTGTCAAGTCATTTTAAATCTCCCCCACATTTCGATTGGAGCACATATAAATTTTAAGTACAAACTGAAATCTCAATGCAATGATTAATCAATATATGGCATTTGATTTTGACATTTCCAAATTACATGTTGTTAAAACATATTTATTCTAAAGAATAATGTTGTATAACATCAACAGTACTATATATAACACCGGCTTAAGTAGTAATGGTATGTAAATGTGACTCATGAGCTTATTCTTAAAGTGATTAATCCATTAATTAATAAACTTATACCACCTGAGTTGGTATCGAACACCAGTAGTGTTATATAACATTACTTTACGGTCGTGATAAAATTGACGATGAGTCGCTTACTGCTCTACGCATGTTGTTTTGGATTTCAACTCCCTCGGTTTCGTTTTGATGGTACTAATTTTCTCCAAGCTCTTCAAAACTTCTACCATCTTGGGCCTGCACTTCTGGTCGGGCTGGAGACACCTAAGTATGAGTTCTGCAGTTCGATATGCACCTTTGGAAGGGTATTCATTTCGTAGACGAGGATCCATTATTTTCTTCAACTTCTTTTTAATTGGTAAGAAAGGCCTGGCCCATTCCACCAAATTACGATGCCCATTGGGCCTCCTAAGATCTAAAACCCGTAAGCCCGTTATTAGCTCCAATAAAACCACCCCGAATCCATAGACATCACTCTTCAAGTATAGATGACCAGTGGCCATATACTCAGGAGCGGCATATCCGTATGTGCCAACAATACGCGTTGTGACGTGTGAATTACCATTTGTTGGACCAAACTTAGCAAATCCGAAATCCGATAGTTTCGCATTGAAGTCCTACAAAATGAGATTGCAAATGTTAAGGCCTCTTTCTACATCCCAATTTTTCTTGCATGAAGTAGTGATAGATTAAGAAGCTTAATTTAAGTACCTGATCGAGCAATATGTTGGAGGCCTTGAAATCCCGAAATATAACAGTCTTCTCAGTCGTGTGCAAGAATGCAAGTCCTCTGGCTACTCCTATTGCGATCTTAATCCTTGTGTCCCACGAAAACAGCTCTGTTGTGTCTTCTGAAAAATGTATTCACAATTTTATTTAGCAAAACTAATTAAGCTAATATGTAGCTAAATTTGTGAGCTTAATGCTTACTTTGAAAGAGTTGACTTTCTAAACTTCCCTTCTCCATGTATTCATAAACCAAGAGAAAATGTCCATCCTCCCAACAGTAACCTAATAATTTTACAAGATTAGGATGGCAAAATTTTCCCAAGAATTTGACCTCGGTCTGCAAAAAGACATAAAATCAAGATTAAAGCAAATAAAAAAAATAGATAAATACTTAGATCATATTGGCCAACTAAATTTGGGTTACTAGTACATTAGGAAATTTAATCTTTCAATCGACTCATAAATAAATAAATTGTTCCAAATGTAATTCATCTCTTTGATCACATCGCCCGGGTAGGCCTCACTCTCCACTCAACCGCCTACGTGCTCGTGAGAGATCGAGTCTGGTTCCCTAATATATCTAGCCAAGTTCTAATTTTATATAATGGCGTGCCAGTCAAAGATTAAGGAATGAATCCACGAATTTTAGACTAAATTATTACTACTAGTATAGAAATTTTAACCCCTTTACTCGTGCCAATAATAATTGAAATAATAATATGGATCTCACATTCCCACTATTACAGATTAGACCAAAAAAAAAAAGAAAAAGAAATGCACGTCGGTTTATACAAAAAATGAGGCGTAAAGAAAACACGGTTGCAATTTTGAAAATTTGCATTATACACTGCATGTTGATTCCGATCTAGCCGATGTGTATGCACTTGTGCATGTGCAACCAATGCCTATAGCGAGGCAAGTATGTTTTTACACATCGGTTCCTCGAGGAACCGACGTGTATTGTTGGTGAAATGGCGTCGGTTCTATCGTGTTCTACAAATTTTTTTCTAAATCACAAAGACCTAATGTGTATTAGATACCGATGTGTATAACTCTTGACTATGTTCTTCAACGCCATTAACATCGCCTTTAGAAATTATGCGTATCTAATATAGTAATCGATGCCTAAAGTGCTATTCTGTAGTAGTATATA